>CM055822.1:25295283-25329256 GCA_029582265.1 Zoroaster sp. YZ-2022 | reverse complement strand
TAAGAAATTCCAAATAAAGTTTGTGTTTCTGGGTCCAGTAACTAGGCTGTTTTTTGACTCATGCCGACAATTGGCTATTAGAAAATAAAGCACAGACAAATGATGGCATGTTACTAAATTTTACAGAAAAATGTTACAGAACATACGTTTTTGGTAAAATACTTCAACACACCTAGTGGTGACTTTTGGAAATTATTTTTTACGTCGCCATGTAGGGGTTTTGCTGGAAGAAAATATTCTTTAAGCCAAGTTTTATGAAAATCGGATGATGACTTTGGAACATACAATGTACAGAGGGGTGCTTTGTGACCCCCTCCCAAAAAAAAATTAAAATACCTGGAATCCTGATCTATCATTCAGGTAAATTAATAAAATGCAAAGTCATTATTCTTTATAGATATTTGTGGAAGATTATATATTACAGCAGTAATCCATCTGAATGATATTCTAAAACATAAAAAGTTTGATTTACATTTTGAATGGTCAAGGTTGTAATATTCCCAGTTTCCGTCTTTATATAAACATGCATGCAGCAAAATCAGCAGGCTGAATTTCAAGCGATACCGCCATGTTTACTGCTTGTGATAAGTGACGGCTGGCATGCGCGGGCCCCCAGATTGGTTGGCAGCGCCACCTCGTGACGGTGGGCAAAACATCATTCTGCTCGCCTCACGTTGTTGGTGCTGTCAAATCAATCACCTACCTAAACAGTACCATTTTCATTTCTTTTTATGAACACCATGCACATGCCCTAAACCAGGTGTATGGGTGTATAGTAAAATTATTGTATTATTTAGTCGCCCGTATATGGTTAAAGTAAGGAGACAGTTTTGAAGAAGTGGTATAATAAGTTTATTTACGTTGTGAACTTTTATGCAAGATGGCGACTCCCTTGAAATGCGCATGTAACGTGATTATACAGTGGTTACGAAAGGTTCCATTTTCATGAAAATATGAAGGTTCTTTATTGTCCTGAGTCTGTGAGAATCCCAGGATACCAGACCCTAGGTAGTTGGAGATATAATTAGGTGGCCGCTTGTTGGGTTAATGGTTATTTTAGATATATACTCTTCAGCTATGTAGCCAGGGTTTATAAGTATCTCAGATTAGCGCCCTCTGGTGGCGATGCTGTATGGTATGATTGTATTTTGGGTTCATGTCCCCACACCAGAGTACTGTAATGCTGGATTGTTTGAGGTTTATTGAACTGCAGGTTAAATTTAATATTGACCCTGTAAGGAATTAGTAGTTAGGTAAAATTAGTAGTTCATCTCAGCAGAACTTAATCTAGACTTGACCTAGTCCTGCTGAAGTTGCAATGCAAAGTAATATTAAGTAAGCCTAAACCTGACAACACTGTCCTTTCAGGTGAATTATTTAATACTCTTTGACATGTATAAAAATGCCTTGCCTCTTGTATAAATTGGTTTACTTATTATTTCTTTTTCTTTTCTTTTCTCTCCTTATATGATGTGCTTGTTGGTGTAAATAAAAAACATCGTTCTGCTCGCCTCACGTTGTTGGTGCTGTCAAATCAATCACCTAAACAGCCAACCTCGAACCCACTGTGATAATTTGATTAAACCAGACATTTAATTAATATCACACCCCGAGCCGGGGGTCTTCCACAAGTGTCAGAAGTGGGATTGGCTGCAGTTATTCCAGAGAGCAACATTATTAAGAGGCTGAAAACCCAAGTTCTAGTGCATTCTCCTTCACCTCCGACTATAGTGACTGACATGGCAGCTGTCATCAAAGTGGAAGCACTGGAGGACAAAACAGTAAAGTTCAACTTGGTGGATGGTAAACTTCCACTTTCTACCCTTCGTGTTTACTGGCCCCAAGGCAACAGGGCTCCTTCAGATTGATGGGGCAGAGGAGACCGCATCTCCACTGCCAACGACAGTATTTTGGCTCCACCAGGGGTTGGGCGGATGAGGCGATCACCAACTTGCCATACCCTGAAGGCCAGCTGACCATGGGTCCTTCAACCGTCGTTATGGCCCCAGAACGACGACTACCAACCTTCAGCGGAAGTGAAGATCCAGTGAGCAGAACCCAGTGGATGAATAATGTAACTGCAATACAACATGCATTTCAGCGCTATCAGGTTCCGGAGGGGCAGCGCGCAATTCATACTGGACACCCTTAAAGGCAGCCCGGTAGAAGCGAAAGACTGATCAACTCGGGTGCAAACCGTGGACGAGGTTCTGATTTTTCTCACTAAGTCGCATGGTGAAACGCTAACCAGTAGTCAACTCCAACGACGATTTCTGGAGAAACGCCAGGAAACCAATGAAAGTACAAGAGAGATTTTGCCGTCGGCCTGCAGAAGGTTTTCACGAGGCTGAAAAAGAGGACCCGACCTGTATAAACAACCGGATCAGATCATAAGAGAGCAGTTTGTCGATGGCGCGGGATGAAGGACTTCGCCTGTCCTGCAGGGATCGTTGACAGGAGACCCGCAATCAACTTTAATGAACTCAAGGACTGGGCAATCAAGAGGGCAGAAAGGGAGCTTGTCCACTCCACCCAACCTTCAGCCTTAAACCAACGAGGTAAGTAGTAATGATAGATGGCGGTGGTAGGATTTTGCTTTTAAAAATATCTTTTTAACTAAATTCTCAGGTATAGGGGCTTTAGGTCAAAATCGCTGGGGAGCGCATACTCAAAATTTTAAAAATGATTTGACCTCATCAAAAAATCGATGAGGTCAAGAGAGTATATTTATTTTTTTAAATAGTTCATATAAAAAAGTGACTTTAAAAAGTGAGATAATGAAATAACTATTATCTAGTTGTATAATAAAGATGCCTACACCTTCGAAATGGACATTGGATGAATTGAAAAATTTTATGCGAGAACAACAACAACAACAACGCATTGGCCGAATATTTTCTGAAAACAGCAATAATAGAGTAAATAAACGCGTTTTGGTACAACGCGGTTAAAAAGTATATAAAACAACAAAAACCAAAACCATTGTATGAATTAAATTTCGAAGAATTACGAGAGCTCGTAGCAGTTAAAAATATTGAGTTACCGCTACACGGCTCGGGAGCGAACGAAAGGTTGATTAAAAAAGACTACATTCACGCTATTAATAGGTTTTTAGGTAGAGAAACCAAGTTGAGGTTTAACCCTCCCATTAGCGGTGGTATGTATTTACGACAACATGTAATGAATGTTCCGTTGAATCACAGCAAAGAAAAAGATTTAAATGTTTTTTGGAGAGCTGTAAAACCAAAGATTATCATCGAGCTAAAAAAGGACTTGAAGGATTTTAAAGCATTCAAGTTTATGATATTATCTAATAATTTCATTACGTAAAGAAAACTTTGTAGGCACAGAGACGATTTTGTCACACCTCATTTCATAATAGAAGGCAAAGTTGTTTTATTGAATTTAAACAATATCGAAAATGAACCAATACGATAATTCGCAAATTCAAGAGTTTTAGAAAATACACTCAAGAGGGTAGTGGATGGATAGTAGATCGTGTTGAAGGAATGAATCTAAGAATCGCTACAATATCAACCTCTAAGAGGAGGTTCTTATATAGATCTAACCATTTACATAAAAAATAAAAAAGCATGCATCAACGTAAAAAACGACGAATACTATTGTTTGCGGTGGGCACTACGTAGTGCTCTTTTTAACATAAAAATTCATCCGGAAATAACGAGCAAATATTCGATAGATGACGGTTTAAATTTTAACAACGTCGACAGCCCAACTCCAATCAATCAAATTAAACGAGTAGAAAAACAAAACAATATAGCGATAAACGTTTTGGGTTGTGAGAAAAACGTGATAATGGTTTATCGAGTTAGCAATCAACCGGCAGAGATGGATCGCATAAATTTATTATTAATTCACAAAGAAGAAAAAGAAGGAACTAGATATCACTACGTATGGATAAAAGATGTGAACAGATTACTTTTTGACCAAACAAAACACGAGCATCGTAAACATTTTTGTTTGAGATGTTTGCAAGGTTTTTCGACGGGAGCGCATCTCGAAAACCACGTAAAAATGTGTAAGGGAATAACCGACCGCCCGACGACTATCGTAATGCCTGAAAAGGGTAAAAACGATAAATTAAAAGTTTGTAAACTTTCATAAAAGAGATGAAAGTTCCATTCATAATACGCGGACTTTGAAAGCATTATTAAAAATGTTGTTGACGAAAAACCTACTAATACTAAAAACTAGCCGAACATATCATTTGGCTTATTCGTACATCGTTGTAAATGCGATGGTAAAAGTAGTAGTTTTCCCCGCACGTACAGGGGAGAAGACGCATCTAAACATTTTTTAGATGAATTACAAAAAGAGGAAGAAAAGATTAATAAGATATTTAAAAATCCTAAAAAATTAAACATGACTAAAGAAAATGTAAAAAATTACAACTCTGCCAGCGAGTGTTGGATATGCGAAGAGAAGTTTTCAAATACGTCCGACGACAAGTTTAAGAAAGTTAGAGATCATTGTCACATTACCGGAAAGTATCGAGGCGCAGCGCATAATTGTTGTAACTTAAAACTAAGTTTAAAACCAACAAAAACTTTTATTCCGGTCGTATTTCATAATTTGCGAGGCTACGACTCTCATCTCATTATGCAGGCCACCGGTCTCATCGAGGGAAATTTAAAGTGTATTCCAAACAATATCGAAAAGTATATTTCTTTCGAGATTAATCAACTACGATTTATAGACAGCGCTCAATTTTTACTAGCTTCGTTGGACAAAATCGTACAATCAAACGATTCTTTTCCAATTACGAGTAAACTCGAACCAAATGTGAAAAATTCAATCTCATTAAAAGCAGGGGCATTTATCCTTACGAGTACATGGATTTCTTTCGAGCGTTTCAAAGAAACGCAACTTCCGTCGATAGAATCTTTTACAGTAGTCTAAACGATAGTAACATTACCGTCACTCAATACGAGCACGCTAAAAACGTTTACAACAAGTTTGATTGTAAAAACTTGGGTGATTATCACGATTTGTACGTGCGTACTGATACTTGCTTGTTGGCGGACGTATTTGAAAACTTTAGAAATGTTTGTATGAAAAATTATAAATTAGATCCGGCTCATTATTATACGAGTCCTGGGCTAAGTTGGGACGCTTGCTTAAAACATTCAAAACAAACTTTAGATTTGTTTACCGATATCGACATGCATTTGTTTATTGAAAAATGCACGCGCGGAGGAACGTGCATGGTGAGTAAACGATACGCGAAAGCAAACAACGTTTATTTACCCGATTACGATAAAACGAAACAAACTAGTTTTCTCATAAATTTAGACGTTAATAATTTATACGGTTATTCTATGAGTCAACCTTTACCGACCGGTAATTTTAAATGGTTGAGAGAAAAACAAATTAAGAAACTTGAGAGAGATGGATTTAAAAACAATAAAGGATACATTTTAGAGGTTGATTTAGAATATCCCAAAGAATTACACGATTCTCACACCGCGTTTCCACTAGCGCCAGAGTCGTTGATAGTACCAAAAGAATGGATGTCGTCGTATCAAAAGAATTTACTAAAAGATAAGCCCGCTCCAAACGTTGTTAAACTAGTTCCAAATTTATACAACAAGAAAAAATACGGGCTTCATTATCGTAATTTACTATTGTATATACAACAAGGGATGAAACTAACTAAAATTCACAGAGTTTTACAGTTTGATGAATCATGTTGGATGAAATCGTACATTGATTTAAATACACAATTAAGAAAAGATGCAACGAGTGAATTTGAAAAAGATTTGTACAAACTCATGAACAATTCGGTTTTTGGAAAAACGATGGAAAATGCAGAAATCGCGTCAACGTAAATTTGAAGCGATTAAACGATCCAAAAGCAGAAAATCAAATTCGCAAGCTCATCGCGAAACCATATTTTGCAGAGGCTAGGATTTTCGATAATGATTTGGTTTGCGATTACATGCACAAAACAAATATCAAACTCAACCGCCGATCATTATTGGAATGAGTATACTAGATTTATCCAAGGTTTTCATGTACGATTTTTATTACAATCATGTAAAAAAAAATATGGTAACGATTGTGAGTTGATTTACACGGATACAGATAGCTTATTGTTGGAAATTAAAACGAAAGATGTTTACAAAGATATGAAAAAGACAAGCATTTATACGATTTTAGTAATTACGACAAGAGTCATTTTCTGTTTTCTAGAAGAACACAAAAGTGATTAGGTAAAATGAAAGACGAGTGTGCGAAAACTGTAATTTCTGAAGTTGTTTGTTTAAGACCCAAAATGTATGCGATACTTACTTCAGACAAAGACGAAATAAAAAAAGCTAAAGGAGTTAAAAGACAAGTTTTAAAACAAAAAATTAATTACGAGCAATTTAAACAAGTTTTATTTCTTAAAGAAACTCTTCATCACCCCATGAATTTTATTAGGCACGTAAACCATAGACTATATACAACTCGAATAAATAAAATATCACTATCTCCTCTAGATACAAAGAAACACATTTTAGAAGACGGAATACGCACTCTTGCTTACGGTGATTGTTCGATTAACGACGAATGATTGGTGGATTCATCGTATCTCTAGGAATAATTTGTATTTCTTCTCTTACAAAACTACGTGCGGGGCCTCCTTCTACATAATACAATATGGGTTGATTAGCAGCCTTCATCGTTTTAGATATTCTATAAATTTTTAAACTCCATATAGGATCGGTCGCTCTACGTCTCGTATCTTTTTCAGCTTCACCGGGCGCGTATAAATACCGAACTAACGAGTTTAATGGAATTTTTTTTTCATTCTTTACAACGGATGGTGAGGCTGGATTTTGCTCAACGTTATCTAATTTAATAGCGTCTTTTGGTTTCGAGTTAATCAGTCGCGTCGTCTCGTTGTTTAACGCTTTTACGACCGCCGGTAATCTTTTAACCCATTCTCTATTTCTCGCTTCAACAACATTTTGTGCAATTTCTTGACCGTATTGATGCGAAAATAATCTTTCGCTCAAAGTTCTATTAAATCTCTCAACGATACCCTGAGCTCTGTGATTACCAGCTTCTCCTCGCTGAATTTTTACATTATGCTCACTCATCAAAGCATTAACGCTGCTCATAAATTCTTTTCCGGGGTCGACTTTTATAATTTTAGGCCAAACCAACGGTGATCGTTTGTAAATTTTTTCAAAAGCATCGCTGACTCGCGCGGCTGTTTTATCGATTAAAGGTACTGCAGCTTTATATCTGCTGGCTTCATCCACGACGGTTAACGCGTACTTGTACGTAATTCTACCGACTTTATCGTGTGGAAGAAACAACAAGTCTGCTTGATGAACCTCGTTTGGTTTTTCGAGCGAGCTATTTGATGAAGTTGGTCTCGGAATATATTTAGGATAGGGTAAATAAATTTGCCACAGCGCTTGCTTTTTTATCCATCGTCGAACGAGTTTTACATTTACTCTCGTTTCTTTAGCCAGCTTGCTGATTGCTGATTGACCTTTGTAGTATCCTCTCGGACTATAATAAGCGTTGGATAGTTTTCGTTCATCCATTTAATATTTATAAATATTATTCTTAACATTCTATTCGGCGGGCATGAGTGAATTTGGTAAAATTCCTTGTGTTACTAACCACATTTGCGTCGCACCGCTTAATGTAATCGTCGCGGTTAGTTTTAACCCGTCTTTTATATCTAATTTTCCTAAATCGGCTGGTTTCATTTTAAATATTTTTTCACCTAGCATGCTATATAAAATTACTAAAAGAGTCATAACTGAGCTGTGATAAATTGTATCGGCGATCGTTTTCGTTGGCATTGAAGACATGTTTATAATCGTTAAACATAATAAAAACTTTTTATTCCATTTCAAGCGGTGGCGTAGCGAGTTTAACGCTAGCGAGTTTAACGGGTTCGTTTTTAACGGGTTCGTTTTTAAATGTTGGTTCTGAGTTGCTTCTAAACAAGAAATAAGCTCCAATAACACCAACTCCAATAGCAATATAAAAATAATTGTAACTCGTTTCATCGCTTAACGAGTTGTTTTCTTTATAACCTTCGCTATGGTGGTTTAACGCTTTTCGCGGGTTTAGCGAGTTGTAGTTTTTTTCTGTCTATTAAGTTCGGCGAGTTTTTACCGGCAGCGACTCTGTTTGGGTTTTTTGACTTAGTCGCTGGTTTCGTCACTGTCTTTGGCGTTGGTTCTGGAATCTCCTTCGGTACAGTCGTTTGCTCGTTGGTTTCCATCGCTTTTATTAGGTATTGAAGATAATGTTTCTTCTTCTTTTCTTTTTAAATGTTTTGCCGTAATCAGAGAAACGCTGATTGGAGCGAGAAACATACCGTACTTGTAGTATATTTCACACAACGTTGTATTAAGCATGCTATTAATGAACGGATCTTTTTCTAAATCTGAAATTAATTTACCTTCATCATCAATTTGAAATTTATGGCCGTACAAATCAATACGATTTAAACTAAGCTCCAATAGTTTAGCGTATAACGTTATAATGGCGCTACCTAAAGACTGAGTAATATCGCGACCAGGGTTGTAGCTACGCCGGTCGGCGCCGGTCGGGTCTAACCGGCACTCCCGCTGGCCGACCGGCACCAAACGCAAATTGATGTCTTACCGACCGGCACAAAAATTGTGTGAATATTTCATTAAACAGTAATAAAAGTAAAACAAGTTCATGTATTCTTCATTTCTTTGAGTTATTTGCCACTATTTTGAGGACTTTAGTCTATAGATCAATTAAAACATCGTACGATATTATAAAATAAATCTCAGTTTGTAGCGGTACAAACAAATACACTAATTAGCATTTATTTATGACGTCAGGGAAAAGACCTGGGAATCCCCATTATGATTGGTTGTTTGCGCCTGCACGATGAACTAATGCCACTAGTCTCTACCGCGTGTAAATGATGCGACGTGCTTCGTAATGTCGATGTACGTAAATTTCAGGTTGGTTAAGCGTGACTTCGTAAACGTCTAGCTTTCCCCGCGATGTGCTCAGCAAAGGGAAAATTAATCGTGCGTCCCTCCGCCCCATCATGAAAAGTTTTGTGAACGTTTTTGAAGTGTTTTGATCAAAATAATTATGTCTCGCAGAAAGTATCACCAGCTTTTCTCTTCGGCCACTAAACGCAAGGCCGGCAGTGATGAACACGGCAGCCGGGTCAAGGAGAAGCCGGCAAATTCGATACATTCTTCTGCGACCACATCTTCGTGTTGGTACAACTGACCCGGGGAACTGATCACGCTACCGAGTCTTCGGCCACCAGGATTTGGGCCAAAACTCGGAGCTGCTATGCCTGACGGCCCCGGTTGCTCAAGTGTTACCTCATCAAAAACAGAAGCAGGCATCTAAGTTTAATAGCGAAAAGTGGACACCTGGTAGGCCATACAGAAGCTTCAGTTTTTCTGAGCCAACATTGTTGTCAATTGCATTGGAGGGCACTCCTTCACATCATAAATTCTTGTATAATACTATGAAAATATCATACTATTATACAACAAATTATGTGAAAGGTGAGCCCTCCAAATCTATTCTTAAAAGCTAAAACCCAGGAACTTCGGGGTACTTCGCCCCCTCGACCCCCACCGAGGCGTTGCCTCTGGACCCCACCAGGGGCCCTTAAGCGGGCCCCTGGACCCCCGGCCGTGAGGAGCTGCGCTCCGTTCGCTCCGCTCGCAATTGACAAAATTAGCCGGCACTCAATTTGGTCTGGTGACAACCCTGATCGCGACCTAATTTAGTTTCGTATTGCGCGTGTAATACTTTTCGCTCTTGCTCGCTCAAAGCTTCAATATCACCAACGCTTAGTTCTTTACCGAAAAACTTTTTAGAGTCTCCTCCTATTACGACCGATAAAAGACGTTGTTTTAGCAATAAGCTATCATCGTTGATATTTTCGTTAATAAGTGGCGTCTGTATATTTTCGTTTAATACCTTATGTACTTCTTCCATTTATTATACGTACTAGAAGAATAATCGATTAAATTTATTAAAAAATATAAGAACCAATAATTAGTTTTAGATAACCCATCGACGTTTAAAAGCTCGTTAAGATTTAACATTAGATCTTTTACTCGTTCAGCATCTATACTATGGTATATACCTTTTACTTTTCAGTAGTATTATCGTTTAATACTTGTACCAATTCTTGTCTTTCTTTCGCGGTATTTACGAGTTGGTTAAGATTATATATAAAATCATTTACTCGTTCAACAGATATATTCGTAAATACTCGTTCAGCATTCATATTTATAAATATGCTTTATAATATTTATTAAATTACCCTTAACCTATGGGTAACCTATGGGGAACCTAAGAGTGATCCCCCCTTAACCTATGAGTAATCTAAGAGTAATTCCCCCTTAACCTATGAGTAATCTAAGAGTAATTCCCCCTTAACCTATGGGTAACCTATGGGTAACCTATGGGTAACGACTTGACGGTAATCACTCAGTCACGTATTTCATAACCGGTAGGCTGATCCGTTTTTAAAATTAATTTACGATGTTTAACTCTTTTTAATTTTTCATGAATTTCTATTCTCAACTCGCGAGTTGGTATAACATCATTTTCTCTAAGACAATTCTCGTACGAGTCTCTATCTTTACAATAAAATAAACATATCCATTTGAGTTGTTCTCTAAAATCTTTCAATACGCTATTATATTTTTGAGTAAGTATCCAACAGCTGTGTCGTATGTGTCTACCGCTAAAAGCCAATTGAGTAATCATACATTTATTATTCTCGTCGTATTTTTTTATAATGCAACTGTTTATTCGCGCTGCAATCGTCTATAATAAACAACGTTTCTTTATTTTTTAAAAAGTCGCTATAAATTTGTATAGCCCTATTCAGCGATATGTCGTTTAAATCATTAACGTGTACGTTATCATCGTTTAGAACCCATTTTCTATTTTGTACGCATCATTGTTGAAAATGGTAGGGCATAATATAACGATATTTTCAAAATATTTTAAAATATTCATTTTGTAATAAATTAAAAATAAATTCAGTTTACCGCATCCCGTTTGTCCACAAATTAACGCAGCGTGTGGATATTTAAGTAACATTTTCTTTTTAATATTAAACGTTTTTTTAATAATCGACCGATTCGAAACGCGAGTTTCTAATATTTAGTTGCGCGTCCATGATAATAAAAGTATACATGTTTAGTTCACCCGCACTCTCGGCTTCTTTTTCAATTTGAATGGTAATTCCTTCGGACAAGTTTTGCACTCGTCTTCCGCTTCCGTGTAATACATTATCGGTACTCGTTCTTAAATCTAAAATAAACCGTATCGATTAAGTAAATAATTCGATAGTTTAACGTTTGATAAATCTAGAGCTTGTACAACTCTGTATAGCGTGTTGTTTTCTCAATCACCGAAATATTTTGAAATCTCTTCCCATTGTTGATATCTTTTCATTTCCATGCGCGTAGAGTTGATTGGGAACGCCTTCGATAGTAATACTAACTTTTGTTATTTTCGGATTATAAAACTTGTTACTTTCTTTCACGTCGGGTTCTTTGAATAGAAACAATATTCCTTTCATACTTTTGCCGGAGTATTTAAATTTATATTCCACATTGTATCTTTTTTTTGTTGTAGTTACGTTCTGTCTCAGTACGCGATCAAAAACAATATACTCGTTCTATCGCTGTATTGATTTCTAATTGTTCTAGCGAGTTCTGGCATATGAACAACCTCAAATTCTAAAGAAATTCCACTTATAACATATTTAGCGTTGTCGTCGGTGCTTTTGATCACATTTTCAAATTTATTAAACACGAGTTCGTAAGTTAATCGATCTCCGATGCCCGACTGATAGTAAGGTTGATGATCAGTCAACAATTCAAAATCTAGCGGAATGTAATATCTATTTTTATACGCGTCTGCGATAGCTTTATCCGCTCCACCGTTGCCCGCGGGAACTTTATCGTTAGCGTCTATTCTCATTTTAGTTACGTTTTCAGTTTCGATTCCTTGATACACTAAATTTTCGCGCTGATCTTGGTCAACCATTCGTCTTTGTAACAATTGAATACATCCGCATCGTCTAAACTAAATATTTCATTTCCTTCCATTTTAATGATTATGTGTTTTACGATAGCTCTACCGATGTTTTGTACCAACGTTCTATTTTTCATCGTTGACGCTAACGAGTTCAATGTTGAAAGCTAATCGCGTTGTATTTGGAACGATGACGTCGTTCATTCTAAATTTGGAAAACGAACCGTCAACAATTGATTTTCGTTTATGGTACTCGGATTGTTTGTAATGACGACTTTTGGCGCATTCCTTTTACGCCTCGAGGTTCTCTTATTCTCCTGTTTGGATCTAGCGTATCTCCGTACGTATTACTCGTCATATTTAACGTTGTTAAATATAAAAATTTTTATATAATCTACGTAAAACTATATTTAACAATTATGTTTATCGATTATAAATGGTGTCTGTAGCGATGATGGTTGGAGGTGCGGTAATTATGCGTTAGCGTTTACGGATCGAATTTTTATTTAGTAATTTACGTGGTAATGACGCGGAGCAAGAACGTAAACGACACGATTTAGCGTTGGAACATCTTTCGAAAGCTAGAGACGAATTTAGTAAAAAGCGTTTAAAATATATAGATTATTTAAATGAGAAAATACAAAAAGAATCGGGCGCGATAAGAACTTTTAATAACATTAACGAAGGATGCAAGAATATTCATGAGTTACCAAATACACGAGTAAATTTACCTCCCGATTTACGTAAAGAACCGCGATTAGAAGATTTTTACGTTCCTAGCGAAGATCAAAAAACGGGAGAGATTGTATTTATCATTATTGGTATGAGTGTAGTTGGTTACGCGAGTTATAGATTGTTAAAATAAAGATGTAAAGTAAAATGGAAGAAGGAGGAAACCCATATATAGAATTAGACCCAATGTTTAATCAACCCGAAGATGAATATTTTGATGATGAAATGCGTGTCAACAACTTGGGTGATATTCCGAGACAACAAGAAACGTCTTTTAGTACGCCAATTTTATCTATAAAAGATCGTTCACTTCGGTTGGCAGTTAATGATTTTTATAATAGTATAGGTATAAAAACAGATATAAAAGATTATAATGATTTTGAAGAAAGATTAGAAAACCAAAAAAGTGTGCTCTATATTCGTAAAGGTGGAAAAAGAAATACGTTTAACTAAATTAAAAGGGAGCTGAACCATTTTTATCATTAAGTACTCTCAAGACCAAAAGGCAACTAGGGACGATTTTTACCATACTCTGAAATTGAACAAGGTATTCAAAATGTTGTAAAAGAAACGGAAAACCGATACAAGAGAAAATTGGTGAAGATTACCCGCTCTACCGCTTGTAGAAAAATCTAAAAAGTAGAAGAAGCTATAATAATGGCGAATGAAACTCTTTCGAGAGAGATCAAGACGCACAAACAGAATTAAATATAGAATGGAGAGAAGTGTTGGCGCTCAAAGACGTTATGACTACGAAATCGGGGTGAACAATTAAATCTTTTAACTAAATTAAAATAGTCAACCAAAACATCTCTGATGCGAAAGAATTAATTGTTGATGCAGAAGAAAGAGGATATAATGTTGATGAAAAATATAAAACAAACTTGCGAAAACTAAACGATGAAAACAAGTTTTAATAGAGCAAATTGATGCGCAAGATTACGTTCTCCGTAGTCAAATTAATAGAATTAAAGAAACTGTTGTTAAAATGTTGGAAAGAGACGTTACGTTGGGTGAAAGAATTAAAACTTTATTTAGAGAACAAGGTGTAACGATTATCAGTATATTAACAGCTTTTAGTATGACCATTGCTTTTATTGTCAAATCGATCGGTATAGTTCCAAAACCCATACCAACACCCATACCAGAACCCATACCAACACCCCCGAGCGGCGGCGTAAAAGAGTGGATACAAAAAACATTAAAAAATCTAGCGAATGTATTATCTAAACTGGGGGCGAAAGCTTTAGCCGCTTTGCCAGCTATTATCGGTAGTATAGTAAGCTGGTTATTAAAAACGGCTTCCAACATTGTCGCGTGGACCGCGGAACATTTATTAACAACGCCAAGTGGAGTTGGGTATTAATTTTAGCTGCCATCAGAAACGCTGACGCGTTAAAACAATTCATAAATCATAACGCCTACACCGGCTAAAATCGCAAAACCAAGTATTAAAGAATTTTTTTCTTGTTGATGACTAGCATCGCTTATCGCATCTTCTAAAGAGTCTTGCCCGGTGTTATCATTATTAACATTTGTTTCTTGCATAGAATCATCTTCAGTAATTGATTCGCTGTCGTTAAGCAAAGGTAAAATAGGAAAAACAACGGGCGTTGAATTTGTATCTAAATTTGAACCTAAAGATAAACCGCTCGTCGCAATTAATAGATTATTGTTGTATCCCGCATAATTACCTATTCGTAAATTCATATCGCTAGGCATCATGTATAAATTTTCTCCTAGACAAAAGTTTAAACTACTGCGAGCGTATTGTAAAACATCTTGATATCGTTGAATAGAAGATTGTAAATCGACCGGAGAGTCAATCTCTGCTTCTACTATATTTATAAATTCACGTTGCGCGTCTAAACCCGTACCACCTGCGCAAAATGAGCTTTTGCTTGCGCTTGAGCCCCTAAAATCGCGTAAACGTACGTTCTTAACGAGTCGTTTATTCGTTGCGTACCAACATCCGTAAAACCTCTAGATACGCCGATTATAAATTTTAACCAAGCGAGCTTGGTTGAAGATTGTGTAATGAATGCGATCGTATAGGTCGAAGGATGGTCTCCAAAACTCATTTTAGTCGCGGTTTTGTAATAATCATAATCGGTCACCTCGGTAGAAATAACATTCAAACTAATGTTGTTATAGTTGTTATTGGGTACCGCTTTGATACCGTTGTCGTAATAATAAGCCGTTCCTAATCCGTTTGAATTTAAATCGACTCGTTGTTTCCAATTGTTGTTTTGAGAAAGGTGAAATTCTTTACATATTTTTTTGTACGCGCTCACGTCTATATTATTGGCAAACGCATTATAGAAATTTTGGAAAGATGCGGGGCAGCTCATTTCTTTGAGCAATCGTCTAATTTGATAATAGACGTGAAATCTAAAAAAACTACGAATCATCGGGTTTAAATGGTTTAAATGTTGATAACTCACGCCACACCTCGTCGTGGCGCAGTACGTCACAAAATTTATTTGATTTTGATAAAATTTTAGCGGGTTGGAATACCAATCGTCGACAACACTATCACTTTTAACGCGAGGCAGCTTGTAGTCGTTGAAAACATTATTAAAACGAACGTTAAAAAACTCGTTCTTGTTTACGTAAATGTTTATACTCGTTAAATCACCATCGTTAAAATCGAGAGGCGCTTTAAAATTTCCAGATTGCTCGTACGAATACGTAAAATTACTCTCGAATGCTAATGAAACGTGCTTCGCGGTAACGTCATTTATTATATAATGTTTAATAATAAAATGTATCATACGTTTGAAATCGAAATTGGTAAAGAAGGTGGATCGATTCAATTAGAAAACGTTATCGATAATCGAGGAGGCAATCTCTCGATTATATTACACAGCGTAAACATTTGGGTGGGATATTACAACATACGTAAAAAAGAAAGAATACTAGTTCGTACGGTTGGTGAATCGGAAGGTGAAGTAAAATTTATCGAAGCGGGCCTTTACAACATTATCGAAATTATCGAGATTATAGCAAAAAATGAGCCTTGGATAACGTATAGAATCGATAAATCCAATGGTGAATACACGTTAATATTAGCTCAAGCGAACAAGAGCGTTAAATTTACATCTGGGTTAGCTAATTTATTGGGGTTACATAGCGAATCTCTAACCGCGGGGGAATATACCAACAAAATTGACGTACAACTTTTAAATTTTTACATTCATTGCGATCAAATTTCTACGACCGATAATTATTTCAACGGAAAAGCCTGCACAATTTTAAACTCGCTGCCTTTGCGAGACGCGTCGTTTGGTGAAAGCATATTCATGCAATATACAAATCCATTAGCAAAAAAATTACGACTCGGAACTTTTAACGAGTTGAGTTTTCGAGTTAGAGATAGCAAAAGTAGAGATATACATAATCACGGTTTCCCCATTATTTTAAATGTAGAAATAATATAAATATGGCGAGTATTTACGGACCGAGTCGCGCTGACGTGAAGAGCGATAAAACAAGTATTAGAACGATCGCTAGCGATGAATCGAAAGACGAAATTTATGAACATCACGGATATCTAAACAGAGATGAAATTTTACAGCGATTAGTTTTAATCGAAAAAGTCGACGTTGTACTCGGATGGCACGATACGTTTAAACAACCCTTTTTCTTGTTTACGACCGCGCCCACGTACTGTAGTATTTTCACGCAGTTTATTAAAACCGATAGTTTCGTCACACATTCAACGACGCGCGATTACGCTCCCAACATTTATTATATTCCTTCTCCGCAACGAGATGAAAAGTTTCATTTTCTCGATGATGAAATTCAACATTTAAAATACGAAATGTGTTTTAAATACGAAACGTTAGAAAAAGTTTTGTTGAAGCGAGTTTTTTTCGGTTCGCTAAATTCAAAAATCTGTTTCAATATAAAATTGCAAGTTTACCATCTAATTAAATAATTTATAATATAAATATGGCGAGTATTTACGGACTGAGTCAGCTGACGCGAAGCGAACAACGAGTGAGCAAGTTGGTAGTTTAAACAGTAAAAGAAATTTTGACTTTGAAGAAAACTAATTATATCAGTCCTAGTGAACTTGTACCAGATTTACCTTTTTATCATTTAATTATTTAAATAATTTAGGTTTAGAACTTTTGGTATAAAATGAAATAAATGTTTTAATTGATCAATTATTTTTATTCATTATATGCAAAATGAATAGATTGATAATAATTATTATTCTATAGTAAAGTGAAGAATTTGATAAGTATAATTTTGCAACTAATCGTATTGATTTTCCTGAGGGAATGAATTTTCTTTAGTAATGAACCTCGTTATTTAGAATGTGTAATATGTTTCATTACAAATGTAGAAGAAAATCATGCTAAATTCTATTTTCAAGCTACCTTTTTTGGCGCTGTGAATACAGGAATATGCTATGAAATAAAAATTAAAAAAATTCCAATTAATACTTTTCCAATAAATTAAAATATTTTTCTATTAATAAAAAATGAGCATGCCTATAGAATCAACGAACGTACTTTATCCACCTTTACCACCTTTACCACCTTTGACGAATGACGCTAAAACATTTCGATTGCAAACAATTTACGATATTCAAAAAGAATTACGAATCGAAATAAACGAACGTGAGGGTGTATATAAAAAATATAATAAAATCATAAACGCTTGTAACAACGCAGAAACTCTCGCAGAATTGGGCTGTATTGGAGCGGGATCCATCGGAATAGCCAGTATCGCCACGGTTGTATCATCACCCGTTGGATTAGCTTTAGAAGGTTTAGCTTTGGGGTTGGGCGTCGCAGCTTTAGCTCTTATTTACGCTAAAAATAAATTGTATAAAAAAGCTAAAAAACACGATGAAATACGAATTTTAGCGTCGAGTAAACTCAACACGATTGAAAACCACGTTAGTAAAGCTTTAGAAGACGGTTACATCAGTCAAGAAGAATTTGTGCTCGTGACTGAAGAGCGAGAAAAATATTATAAAATGAAAGAAAAAATCCGTGTTGCAAAGAGTGAACCGACACCAGAAGTAAACTCTGATGTCGCTTCGCACGTAAATGCAGAAAAAAAAATTCTTATAGAAAAACTTTTGAGTTTAAAGTAGCTTTGACGATAAATAAAAAAACTGCTTATGCTTCGTGTCAACAAAAACACGCTTCGCGAGTAGCGGAGCGTGTAAAAACGTTCGATAGACCTCCTCCGTACGCCCCAGCGATGTAATTTATCTTTCCAACAATTCTTTCATCACTCTATTGTAACAACGTCTAGCTTTTCCTTCTACAGCTTTAAAATGATAATAAGGATTTATTCTCGTAATCTTTGCGCATTTCGTACACAAACCCGCCTTTGCTTTTGTCCCTTTTTTACATATTTTACACATAATAGAAATACTTTTTCCACTATTGACCCTCCATTTGTGTAAATCACAATATATCGTATTCTTACTAGTTGGAATACAACACTTGTCTGTTTTACCAACTAAAAGCCATTCACAAAAAATTGTCATCTTTATTATTAAACAATATAATATTAATTTATTATCTCACTTTTTAAAGCCTCCTTCTATGTCACTTTTTAAAGCCTCCTTCTATGTCACTTTTTAAATATAGTACATCCAGCGGGTTCTTGATAGCGCTCTTTTTATATATTTATGATAATCTATAGAGGTGATTCCGGGGTGCATTTGTTCCATATAATCGATCGCCGTTTGTAAATGTTGAACGTGTCTAGCCCATCGCTCATCATTCAGAGGCTGAAACTTGCTAATTCTAACGTTCATTGAAACGATTCTATCTATTTCCCATCCACTACCTTCTTGAGTATATCTTTCTAAAGTCTCTTGAATTTGCGAAAGTATCGTATCTAATATATTATCGATATCGTTTAAATTTAATAAAATTATGAAATTATGAAAATTTGGTTCAGCTTCATCCACGCCATCTGGTTTTTGTAATTTAATTCGTATATATATCATAAACTTTAACAATTTAAAATCGTTCAAGTCCTTTTTTAGCTCGATGATAATCTTTGGTTTTACAGCTCTCCAAAAAATATGTAAATCTTCTCTGCTGTGATTCAACGGAACATTCATTACATGTTGTCGTAAATAACCGACACCGCTAATGGGACGGTTAAATTTCAACTTGGTTTCTCTACCTAAAAACCTATTAATAGCGTTAATGTAGTCTTTTTTAATCAACCTTTCGTTCGCTCCCGAGCCGTGTAGCGGTAACTCAATATTTTCTATCATTACACGATTGTGTAGTTCCCATAAATTTGATTCATACAATGGTTTTTGTCTATGATTTTCGTCTAGATACTTTTTTACAGCTTTGTAATAAGAACGTTTATAACTCGTGCCGTTTAAAATTATTCGAATTTGTTTCTGTTGTGCAAAATTTTTCAATTCATCCAATGTCCATTTCGAAGGTGTAGGCATCTTTATTATACAACTAGATAATAGTTATTTCATTATCTCACTTTTTAAAGTCACTTTTTTATATGAACTATTTAAAAAAATAAATATACTCTCTTGACCTCATCGATTTTTTGATGAGGTCAAATCATTTTTAAAATTTTTTGAGTATGCGCTCCCCAGCGAATTTGACCTAAAGCCCCTATACCTGAGAATTTAGTTAAAAAGATATTTTTAAAAGCAAAATCCTACCACCGCCATCTATCATTACTACTAGGTATGATTGCCAACCTTCAAGCCAAAGAGGATGACCCAATCAAACGACTCGAGGGTCAGATGGAGTGGGTGATAAACTCGCTTAAGAGCCTGACTTCATCACCCTGTCAACAACCACACCCTTTTCAGTATGGGTCTGGCAGTGGCCCCTTCCCTGATGACCGAAGATGCTACATCAGACCGGTGGGGCACTTTGCGCGAATTGCCCAGCTCCTCGACAGGCCCCAAGGAGTCACCCATCCTATCAACCTCACCAAATGACCGCCACATGAGTCAGCCAGTCAGCAGTTCCAGAGTGTCGGAAAACTATCAACCTCATCTGTCCGGAGCCAGACAGCCCGAGGGAAGAAACAGGGCTCACTAAATAATCAGTTCTTAGACAAGGCAGTTGCCAACTGTTTCTACGTTAGTGTTTGGTTTGGCAATAAAGAAATCCCATGTTTGCTAGATACGGGGTCAATGGTAACTACGGTCAGTGAGTCTTTCTACAATCAACACTTGAAGGGGAGTGAGTTCCAACTGAAGACGATTCCAGAACATTTTGAACTTCAATCAGCAAACGGAGGCAACATTCCTTACACGGGTTGTTTTGAAACAGATGTCATGACAATGGGTATCCGCATCCCATCACGCCTGGTACTCGTCTTGAAGGAGGTAACCAACAGTAGTCCAACACGGACATCCCCAACCTGTATTCTTGGTATGAACATCCTGGCAGAGTGCTGGAGTAACTTAGTAGCTGATCATGGTCAGAAATATCTACAATAGATAACAACAGATGATCAGGGTACCTCATGGGAACGAACAATGAAGTTGGTAGAGAAGCGTGTACATTTTGCAGACATGGACGGTCCAATCAGTCGAGCATATCTTCCAAGAGGGCGTACTATTGTGATTCCAGCCAAACAGACAGTTGTACTGGCGTCCTGGCCGACCAGGTCCGCCAATATGAATTACCAAGCTGTCCTCGAACCCTTTGTACCCTCTTCGCTACCAGATACCATCCAAATTGGTCTGTGCTTTGAAGGTAGTAAGTGTAGGTTTTCACTGGCTGTCACAAATGAGAGTGCATTTGACATTACGCTGTCTGGTCACACATGCATTGGAACGCTTCGCCACGCAGAACCTGTAGAATCAGTGTGTTCCCCCTGCACCCCTGGTTCTTCTATAACAGCTGCTGCCCTAATCAACCCGCTAAGGATTGATGACTTTGAGATAGGGAGCCATCTTCCGATGCAGCAACAAAAGCAGTTTGGAGAATTTCTCAGGAAGTATGACAGTGTTTTCTCAAAGCACGATAGAGACATTGGCTACACTGACACCGTGAGACACACTATCCACACAGGTGATGCACAACCCATTAGACAGAGATATCGTTCCCTACCGCCCTCACAATACCAGGAGGTTCGTAAACATATACAGGAATTGCTGGAAGCAGGTGTAGTCAAAGAAAGCACGAGCCCTTGGGCGTCTCAGATTGTGGTCGTCCGAAAGAAAGACAACTCTATCCGCCTGTGTGTGGACTACAGGAAGCTAAATTCGGTTACAACCAAGAACTCTTTCCCCCTGCCACGGATAGACGAATCCCTGCAGGCACTTGGTGAAGCAAAGTTCTTCAGTGTTCTCGACTTAACATCTGGATACCACCAGGTGGCCATGGGAGAGGCTGATAGGAAAAGACAGCTTTGTAACCCCATTTGGCCTGTGGGAATATACCAGGATGCCCTTGGCCTCTGCAACAGCCCTGCCACCTTCCAAAGGCTGATGCAACGTTGTCTCGGGGATCAAGCCCTCCTGAGCCTCCTCATCTACCTCGACGATATTATCGTGTTTTCTGCGTCCTTTGAGGAACACTTAGAACGACTGGAGTTGGTGTTTACTCGGCTGCAGCAACACGGCCTGAAGGTCAAACCAGCAAAATGCTCGTTCTTCCAGACAGAAGTGAGGTACTTGGGTCATTTAGTCGTGGCGGGTGAGGGAATTAAACCAGATCCAGAAAAGATAGCGGTTGTACAAGACTGGCCCCAGCCGAACACAGTAACAGAGTTGCGGTCCTTCCTAGGGTTCACAGTTTTTTTTAGAAAGTTCATTCGGCAGTACTCCAGTATTGCCTCCCCATTATTCACCTACCTTAGGGGATCATCAGGTAAAGGGAACACAAAGAACAAATCCTGCCGGAAGATTGATCTAGATGAGACAGCTGCATTGGCGTTCTCAACCCTCAAGGAGAGACTCACAGAGGAACCGGTGCTACAGTTTGCTGACTTTGACCGCCCATTTATTGTGGAGACAGACGCAAGTTTGTCCGGTTTGGGAGCGGTACTTTCCCAACGGTGGGAGGATGGATCAAAGGCAGTCATCGCGTATGCATCTAGAGCCCTGCGGCCTGCTGAACGAAATGACAGAAATTATTCCGCCTTCAAGTTAGAACTGCTTGCTGTTCGATGGGCCGTTTGCCAGTCGTTCAGAGATTACCTAATGGGTACACAGTGTACTATCTACACAGAGCACAACCCACTGAAGTACTTGGACACGGCTAATCTGAGTGCCGCTGAATTGAGATGGGTGCAACAGTTGTCCGCCTTCGATTATCAGCTGGAGTACCGACCTGGAAAGACCAATCAGGCCCCAGACGCCCTGTCCCGACTTCAGCATGAACCCGCCAGTGAACCAACCGGTAACCCAGGGATTCCTCAGTTGGGACCCGAGATTGAGGTGTCATCATGCGCAGTTCGTACTTTGAATGGCTCTACTCACTGTGGCTCTGAGGCACCCCCAGCTCTACTTCATCATATTAGAGTGGAACACTATGAAGGGAGTCGTTGCCTTCCAGGCTACACACCCTCAGATCTACGATCTCTTCAGGGTGAAGACATCATCTTGCATAGAGTTGTGACGTACTTTGGGAGAGGCCACAAGCCTAATCGTGACGAGAGACAAACCGATCCCAGGGAGGTATCAGCTGTCCTGAAATACTGGGGTCAACTCATACTTAGAGATGGTGTACTCTATCGCTCCTCCATTCTTCAGGGAAGGCAAAGCGAACGCTTGGTGGTTCCAGCTCGACTGCGTGAAGTCGTCTTGCGCTCCTTTCATGATGATGTGGGACATTTTGGTCCAAGAAGAACATTCAAGCTGATTCAGCCACTGTTTTTCTGGCCAGGTATGGGGGATTCAGTTCAAGCATGGTGCCAAAAGTGTGAGCGATGTGCAGTAGGCAAGAAACCCAACCGACAGACGAAACCATCCATGGGAACCCTTAGAGCGACAGCACCACTGGAGGTCGTCTCCATGGACTTTACAGTGTTAGAACGATCC
The DNA here is from genome assembly GCA_029582265.1 of Zoroaster sp. YZ-2022. Classification (NCBI taxonomy): domain Eukaryota; kingdom Metazoa; phylum Echinodermata; class Asteroidea; order Forcipulatida; family Zoroasteridae; genus Zoroaster; species Zoroaster sp. YZ-2022. Next base: position 25,306,464 of record CM055822.1, on the reverse strand, counting down.
ACCAGTGGACATGAGAACGTGTTGGTCTGTACAGACGTTTTCACAAAATTTGCTTGGGCCATACCGACGAGGAACCAACGCGCAGATACCGTAGCCAAGTGTCTGGTTAAACATATTACACCATTCGGAGCCCCACTGAGGTTACACTCGGACAACGGAAAGTGTTTTGAGGCCCAAGTCATCCAAGAACTTTGCAACCTCTATGGCATTGGTCGTTCGCACACCACCCCGTACCACCCTCAAGGCAACGGCCAGTGTGAACGGTTTAACCGTACATTGCACAATCTACTGGTCACCCTACCAACTGACAAAAAGCCAAGATGGACTGAATATCTTCCACAGTTGGTATCCATGTATAACAACACAATCCATTCCAGTACTGGGTACGAGCCTTTCTTTGGGAGAGTTGTAGAGTAAGTGACGGCTGACGCCGCGGCCCCAGATTGGTTACAGCGCCACCTCGTGACGGTGGGCAAAACATCGTTCTGCTCGCCTCACGTTGTTGGTGCTGTCAAATCAATCACCTAAACAGGTACCATTTTCATTCCTTTTTTATGAACACCATGCCTAAAACCTAGGTGTATAGTAAATTATTGTATTATTTAGTCGCCGTATAGTTAAAGTAAGGAGACAGTTTTGAAGAAGTGGTATAATAAGTTTATTTACGCTAGAACTTTTATGCAAGATGGCGACTCCCTTGAAATGCGCATGTAACGTGATTATACAGTGGTTACGAAAGGTTCCATTTTCATGAAAATATGAAGGTTCTTTATTGTCCTGAGTCTGTGAGAATCCCAGGATACCAGACCCTAGGTAGTTGGAGATATAATTAGGTGGCCGCTTGTTGGGTTAATGGTTATTTTAGATATATACTCTTCAGCTATGTAGCCAGGGTTTATAAGTATCTCAGATTAGCGCCCTCTGGTGGCGATGCTGTATGGTATGATTGTGTATTTTGGGTTCATGTCCCCACACCAGAGTACTGTAATGCTGGATTGTTTGAGGTTTATTGAACTGCAGGTTAAATTTAATATTGACCCTGTAAGGAATTAGTAGTTAGGTAAAATTAGTAGTTCATCTCAGCAGAACTTAATCTAGACTTGACCTAGTCCTGCTGAAGTTGCAATGCAAAGTAATATTAAGTAAGCCTAAACTCTGACAACACTGTCCTTTCAGGTGAATTATTTAATACTCTTTGACATGTATAAAAATGCCTTGCCTCTTGTATAAATTGGTTTACTTATTATTTCTTTTTCTTTTCTTTTCTCTCCTTATATGATGTGCTTGTTGGTGTAAATAAAAAACATCGTTCTGCTCGCCTCACGTTGTTGGTGCTGTCAAATCAATCACCTAAACAGCCAACCTCGAACCCACTGTGATAATTTGATTAAACCAGACATTTAATTAATATCACACCCCGAGCCGGGGGTCTTCCACACTTGTATTTACCATACATTATTTTCGGAATATATATGAACGAGGCTGATCAATACGGAATTTCATTGGTGGATTCTGGGTCTCGACGATGATGTAATGCGTATATTCCAGAGCTTTCTAATCACGAAATTGTCGTCAAATTCAAATAGATTTAGAGACAATGTGCAACTTGCATGACAAGCAACATCGTGTTTTGACATTTTTATATTTATTTCCTCAATTATACATCCAAATTTCGTGGTCCTAAAGAGTGTATCACGGTTTGAAACAATTTCCGTGTTCATCCCATGGTCTAATAGCTGATGTTTCTGTGTTTAGGATGTGCTGCACCTCACATATATATGTATAATGCAAGTGGCATCTAAAGTTATAAATATTTCATATTGAAGTTTTGTTAAACTGTCACAATGGGTGGAGCCATATGGGTCAGATATTCTGCATACCAGTATTAATTTTATGAGGTGATATCTGGCCGTGTTTCAATAGTTGGGGTATGTGTCGCAGTCCAAGTGAAAGGAACTCATTAAGATGAACTTGGTGGGAGTCCAGTGCCTTATACGTAATGCTGTGCAGTTGTAACTGGGCACACACGTACTACATTAGTGGGATACTAGCATGGGATATCTCATACACGGCAAAAGAATGACAAAAGAATGAAAGCTATGACTAGACATGACCTTCACTTATGTGTGTTTTATCATGAAGGGACTCCCATATATATGATATCATCAATGGGCAGGTTTGTTTTCATCACAGCAGCCACGCTACATATGTTTGAGTCATTGATAGGTGGAATAATAGTAATAACATACTGATTTTAATCCCATATTCGTTCTAGTTATTGGTGTGCCGTCTTGCCCATTTAAAGGCCAAGCTTAGCAGTAATTACAAAAACAATTGGGTGTGTTTCTCTAGTTGTCCCACAGAGAGGTACCACGAGTAACACCCCAAAATCAGGGCTGTTCCATAAATTAGGCATAAATGAATCAGTTTCACAGATGAACGTCCAATGCTAGATTTTAAGCCCATAGGTATCAGATTAGCTTTGTGGGTGGATTAATTACATTGAACCAAATGACCTGAAAAAGGAAGATAAAGAAAACTAGCATAATAGAACCAAGTCGAACGTACTTAATTTGTGATACTGGACATCAGTATTTCCTTAGCTGGGGCTGGTTCATTTCCCACTTCTTTTTTATAGGGAGTGTACACCTTTGGTAATTACCCAATTTCTAAAACTTTTCTTGATGTCACTGTGCCAAATCTCTGGGGAAATTATTGTGTTTGACTTGCTGTAATTGGTTAGAAAACATGAAATTTACATATAAACAATTTGAAATGAATCACAGCCCTGAAGCTGAATGCATTTTAACTATATTCTCTGACAACAACAAAAACCCAATTTTTAACAGGTTTGTGATCTATGTCTCATCATTGATAGAGTATCCCTTTAAAGAGCTGGGTTCAATTGAAAAAGAAACAAGTTGAATGAGCCTACACCCACTTTGATTTACATAAATGTACTGCTGTACACACTTATTTAATTCCAATCAATTGATATGATGAATGTTAAAGCTATACACACTAGAAGTAATAATATTGGTTCGGTTTGCGGCATGTGGTAATGTCTGAGTAGATTGTGAAATAGGGATTTCTCAAAATTATCTTCAATACTGCTGCTGAGTGAGATAAATTGGTCTCAACTTATAAGTAGTGTTAGCAAAACTTCTTCTAAAAGTGTCCTTTTTTCTTTGAATCGACCAACCTGTGAAAGTTTCAGCTAATTAGGGTGTGTTTCTAAATTAAACATTTTTCTAAATAGAAAAACTTTTAAAATATTTTGACAAATATATATACACATATTATATGTTACATACTCTAATTAGCTGAAACTTTTTATTTAGAAAAAGCAAGCACATAACAAGCACATAATGAAATGTATCTAAGACTTTTAAGACCTTTTCAAATATGTAGACCATGTGACTTGTTTACACTTTGTATGATATTTAGAGTACCAGGTTGATTGGCAAAAGTATACATGTGTATTTCTATGTAGAGCTTGTATTGTACTTCACATAACATCAATAATGTTTTTAATTTTCAGATGGGCGAATAAGATTTGAGATGTAATGTTAATGCCTTATTTTAAAAAAATCATGTAAGAATATTTCTGCTGATATATCTCAACATATAAGATTTTATGGTTTCTTGTCATAGACTGGTCAGTGTACATTTTGTGCCTGGTGCAGTTTGACTTTTGGGGCTCTTTTGTAAACATGTGATGTCATTAATCACATCGTCTATAGTAGGATTGAACCGGAAATTACCCTGAACACCATTATATTTGTTCTATCAAATATTTCAGCTCTGGGTTTTTTGTTGATTCTTGTTTACCGAGTTATTTCTCATTTGTGCTTTTGTTGTCATTTGCTGATCTATCTAGAAACAATATTCGAAACATAATATATTTATTTTTATTTATTTATTTGGACTTACACTTTTACAACAGTGGCACTCGGCCAAAAGGCGGTGCGTCCGACACACATACACGTAAATAATACAAAACACATTTAAAAGCAAATTAACAAGATACAAAAATGTGTGATGATACACTCTCAGCTTTGACGTCGTAGGTATTGTCCAGAACAAGGGATGCACGCGCGACACCAAATCTGAGGGTGTACCATCAATCATATAGCTATCAATGACCATTGGAACCCAAGTTGATTTAAAATGAGTTCTAGAAAATATAGTAAAAATATAAAACATATACAAACATAATTACAGCAACGAAGTATGCAAGAAGAGATTATTTACATTGTAGTCCGAATAATATCGGATCTCAATTTCCACGCACGCTTAACATATGATTTACAGAAAGTATCAAATAATGAATAAATTATATCGGCATTTTCTATATTACAGAATATACTTGAGGTGCTCCCAAGTGTGAGATGATATTTAACATCTAAGCTGCCGGATATAAAAAGCTCCCATATATCATAATATTCATTTGACATAAGATAGTTTTCTAACTTTGTATATTCTTCGGATCTAATATTATTAAGAGCATGACATGTAAACAAGAAGTGTCTAACATCTTCAATACCTGAGTTACATAGGTTGCATGTACCGTCATTATCTGCCGTCCAATTTCTAATTCTGCGATTGAGTGGAAGAGTGTTGGAGCGGAGTTTAAATTTGAGACTGACGCCATGGAAGTCAGTTTTATCCAAAAGATAACTTTCTAAACATGGGTGATCTTTTGATGGTTACATAATCAGTTAGTGAAGATTTGGAGCAAGCTTCTTCCAACCAATCATTATCTGAAATATCCATAAGTACGCGCTTAATCGATTTAGCCAAGTGCGGATCGAAAAGGGCTCCCAGTTTTCGCACAGTCAAAATTGTATTCAAGTTGCAGCTGGTAAGGATATTTTGAGCGCTATTTAAAAATTTGAAGCGCAACTGATTAAATTCGCAGCCAAGGCTAAGCATAGTAAGTAAGAGGAGCTTGGGCCAGCGATGCATTTCCATATTAATAACTCTAGAGAGGTATTTCGCCCTCGCGATATTATGAAATGTGGAAAGAGGCGACCAGCCGAGATCGCCGTAGAGTGCAACACGCGGCGTATTGCGTGGAGCCTTCAGAATATGTCGCGCCATTTGCGATTGCAAGTTTTCAATTCTGTCAAGATCTGACTGGCTACAGGACCATACAGCACATGCATAATTGATCGACGGTAGCGCAATCGTCCTCCATAGTATATCCCCATAATAAACAGAACAAGAAGAAGTGGCGAGTAGCAAGACTTGGGAATGGTTGAGGAGAGGATCTGATTACTGCAGCGCAAGACCAGTCTCTGTAGACAAATGTGATGAAGGCAAGGATCGAGAAATTAAATGTCTCTCCTCTGTGCAGAATGTGCAATGCGGCGGAGGAGACTGTATTTCACATTGTCAGCAAATGCAGAGTGCATGCTCAGATGGAGTACAAAGGCAGAGTTGGCCAAGGCGATTCATTGGGATTTGTGTAAAAAGTACGGTGTCAAGGTGCAACGAAGTGGTACGACCATGTGCCAGAAAAGGTAGAAGAAATGGACCATGTCAAGATTCTCTGGGACTTCAACATCCAGACAGATCATGTTATAGAACATAGACGGCTGGATGTTGTTGTCTTGGATAAGCATGAGAAGATGTCATCTTATCAATATAGCTGTGCCGCGTGATAGTAGAGTAGCATCGAAGGAGAATGAGAAGGTAGAGAAATATCAGGATTTAGCGAGAGAACTCCGCAAGCTGTGGCAAGTCAAGGTGAAGGTTATTCCTGTGGTAGTGGGAGCACTAGGTACAATCCCGAAGGTGTTGGAGAAACATCTCAGGGAGATAGGAACATCTGTTAGAGTAGAATTATTACAGAAGGCGGCACTCTTATGGACAGGAAGGATTCTGCGAAAGACACTCGAGATCTAAGGCTACGGGACGTACATGTAGCTTGACTTGAGGTCTAACCGGCATTTCTGTCATTTGTGCAATCAAAAAAACGCTCTGTTAAACTTTTGTTTCCTTTAGAATGTTAAATGCATAAATACAGTTCACTTATTGGCACAGGAGTCACTTTGCCGATGTATTTCGAAGACAAGCTTTCGCTACAGTTTTATACGCATATTTCTAGAAATGGCAGCTCGTGGTCGCTACGCCAGAGTGTCCCAGGTAGATCGAGAAAGGTTGATTGAGGCCTTCGAGGGAAATGAGCAAGACTGCCTTGAGCTTGCGGTCAATTTGAACATCAACAAGTCCACAGCAAGATCAATTGTTGCAGCATATTTGAGGACTGGAAGACGACAGACACTGGCAAGAGGAGGAGCAACCCACAACAAGATGGATGACGAGATGTGAAACCATCTGCAAGGCATCCTTGACCGACGCTAATCCCATCTTGACACTTCTGCAGATGAAGGCTAGTTTGAGTGAGCATCTGCCGGAGAAGCCCAGGGTTTCTACTGCCACCACAGCCAGGGCCTTGGATGATGATTACACTGAAACTAGTGGAGGACGTTCCTGATGCGAGAAATTCCCCTGAAGTACTTCATCAACGCGTCCAGTATGCTGAGTGGTTCCTGCAGCATGGTGTTCTGGCGCTTCTAGTCTTCATTGACGAGACAGGTTATAACGTCTGGACTCGACGCTCCCAGGGTAGAGCTCCGCGAGGGATCGCCGCAAGACGAGTCATCGACAGACAACGAGGGAGGAATTGCAATGTCACCTTCGCTGTTTCTAGTAAACTCGGCTTGGTGCACCACCGAATCGCATTCGAAACTGTGACGCAAGAGATTCGAGGAGTTTCTTGCGGACACAGTTCAAGAGTGTGCTGCAGTTTTCCCAGACGACGAGCCCCTATACCTCATATACGACAATGCGAGGCCTCACGTGCGAGCCCAACTCCCTAAAGGTACCAACCCAATGATCCAGCTGAAGCGCCTTTCTCCCTACTCCCCACTCCCCATTCCTGAACAGCACGGAGATGGCACATTCTGCATTCAAGGCTGCAGTTAAACGCACCCTTGGGTTACCGGAGTGGCAACAACGCGTCGGAGACAGACAGGCTGCCCGGCAAGCAGGAATGAACATGCAGCAGTGGAGGTGCGATCTCCTTCAACAAGCAGCCATTCAGAGCGTTGATGCCATCACCCAAGTGAAGTGCATGCAGTGGTATAACCATACATATATGCCACAATGTCTGGCACGCCAACAGATTGATGGTTGAGGAAGAAACAATATAAATAACAATAAGAAACCAGGATAAAAAACATAAAGAAACACCCAAACAATAACATTAATGTTTCACAAACACAAAAACAAATTAGGTCTTGGTCAGTTAACCAATAAAGATCCCCCCCCAAAAAAAAAAAAAAACAACAACAACAACAACAACAACAACAACAACAACAACAACAAGAAAAGAAAAAAGTATAAAAAGAAAAAAAAAATAACAATAGGCCCCATATAAAATCTACGGGAAACATAAATGAATAAAGAAAAACAAAAGGTTTGACTGAATTAAAGTGAAGATACGAAATAGTTGTCTAGTATAGGTTTTCCCAGTTATTTTAACACTTATGTCACATGAATTCCCTATATCGATGTTTTAATTTCGTCCCCGAACATCGTCGAGCTCAATTCTCAATTTGAATTTCAAAAAGTCACCAATGGATTTCATTTAAGGTGCAGCATAATTGGAATTTTTAGCATTCTGATTCATCCGAAATTAGTCAAATTCGTCTCGTGTGGCAATCGGCAATGAATTGAAAAAGCAATTTCGTTTGTTGTCATTCGCTTTAACGTTTTGGTCATTTAAATTCAGATGGTGCATGTTTTGCATTTTTTAGCCCATACAGGTCTATAAATGTCGGGTTATTTCAGAGTTTTCTTGTCACTCGTTGTTGAGACTCGATCACAGAAAAGATGGCTGCCAATACAGGAGTTCAAAGAGGCCGATACAATAAAGTTTCAAACGCGGACAGAAATCGTCTCATAGATGCCTTCGAAGGAGAACAACTCGATTATCTGGTGGTTGCCGACACTCTTGGTGTGAAGCGACAAACTGCTCGCAGCATCGTCTTAACTTATCTTCGTGAGAACAGAAGAGATGCTCTACCAAGAGGAGGGAGAAGACGTTTAAAACGGATCAAGAAATGAAGGATTGTCTTCGACACTTCCTGGATGAAAACCCCTTATTAACATTAAAGCAACTAAATGAAAGACTACAACAGCAGCTCCCTGACAAGCCACATATTGCTGTAAGCACACTTGCTCGGAGTATAGACGGCATGCTGATCACACTCAAGCTTGCTCAGGATGTACCTCAAGCCCGCAATGCTGACAGAGTCCTCCGACAACGGCAAGAATATGCCAACTGGTTCTTAAGACACGGCGTCGTTGGTCACTGCATCTTTATCGATGAATGCGGATATAACATTTGGACGCGGCGTTCATACGGGAGAGCAGTTAGAGGGCAACCCGTTCGCAGAGTTGTGAACAACCAGCGTGGAAACAACTGTAATGTAGCATTTGCCACATCTCATGAGCTTGGACTTGTTCATCATGCCATATACCTGCATACCACAACACGTGCGTCATTTGAAAACTTTCTGCAAGAAACAGCTGAAGTCTGCCAGGAAATGTTTCCTCACGAAGAGCACCTGTACTTCATCTTCGACAACGCAAGACCACATGTTCGTGCTGAACTACCACCAGGGAATGAGAACATTGAATTGAAGCGGCTCCCTCCATACTCCCCATTTCTGAACCCTGTCGAAAAATGCACACTCCTGCTTTAAAGCTGGTGTAAAAAGACTCCTAGGACTTCCCGAATGGCAAGCAAGGGTATCTGACCACCAGGCTGCTGCAAGAGAAGGCTTGACCATGCAGGGTTGGAGGGCACGCCTACTAGTGGAAGCAGCTGAACATAATGTGGATGAGATAACACCCGACAAGTGTCAGAGATGGTACAACCATTCACAGACCTACCTACCCAGATGCATGGCCAGAGAGGAGATTGAAGGCTGAAAATGACAGTATGAAGCAAACGTTTGACGCCACGTTCAGTTTCTTGATACACATGCACAAAATCATGAACAATAAAGACTTTTACATTTTTTCTGCGTCCCTTTGTTTGTAAATAAAACCACAGAAGAACATTACGAAAGTGTTTAATCTTAAAATGCCCTGCTAGTGTACATGTCATGAATAAAGATCATATTGTGCAATGGCTATATTTCCGATTTTAATGTCAATTGTGAAACACAGCAAATAAAATTCCTAACTTACACCCAACACATTTTGTTTACATATAAGAACAGAGGTGTATAAATTATAATTTTCACAAATGCGCGAAACTCTTCAAGTCGTCAAAAGATTGTGCACATTTTCTAATCGTAACATTTCAGATCACAAGAAACGAAATGTGATGATAACAGCATTTAAATTAATGACAAAAAACGAATTTCCTTTGTCAATTCAACGCCGAATGCCACACAAGACGAATTTCACGAATTTCGGACGAATCAGAATGCTAAAAATTCGAATTATACTGCACCTTAAATGAAATTCTGTGGTGACTTTTTGAAATTCAATTTGAGAATTGAGCTCGACGATTTTGGGGGACGAAATTAAAATATCGATATAGGCAATTCATGTGAAATAAGTGTTAAAATAACCGGGGAAACCTATACAATTACTTTGTTTTTCTGTTTGTTCGCATTTCTTTATCGTACTTATTTCAATTCTCATTTAGCGAAATTGATTGCCTCTTTACGAAATTGAAAAAAAATAAATCAGCAAAAATCTCCACTCGAACCAGCTTTGCTAAATTGAATGATGATTGTGCGTCATGAAAAAGAACGACGATATGCTAAATTCAACACATTGCTAAAGGAATTCGAATGCCTCGAAACGAAATTGAATGCCCGAATTCTGAATTTGAAACACAGTAATAACTGGAGAGGCAAAATCACTTTAATTCGAACGCACGAAAATTAAATTGGCTGCTCATTTGCCGAAATTGACCGATAAAACCTATAATAATAATAGTAGTAGCAGCAGCGGTGATGAAGAATTCATCCCAGAATTGACACAACATCACCTCATTCCACTGAGAAATTTCTAAGCAAATAAAAAGGGGCATTGATCAGAATCATTCATATTGTACTATACCATCCTGAATTCTGTGAACTCGGTAGGGCACGTAACAGTAAGAGCTTTCATTCCTTGCTCTATACAGACCGAATAGAAGTCATTCAATAAGAAGTTTGTGTTTCTGGGTCAGTAACTTCTAGGCTGTTTTTTGACTCATGCCGACAATTGGCTATTAGAAATAGAAAACGCAGACAAATGATGCCATGTACTAAATTTTATTAAGCACTGTTTATGATCTGAAAAATTTATGTTTTGAAAGGACATCATGCACAGGGCAGTTGGAACTAAACTCCATTTGTAACAAACTAATATTAAAGATGTATTGCTTGTGTTTTTCACTGTTTGAACAGACATTTTATTTTTCATCTAAACATTGCTATTTTTCTGTGAATCCAGATATACATTTGAAATATCAACTACCAACTTTTGGAAGTTCATTACAAATCAAAAAAGCAAATTGTTTAAGAAAAAAGAAAGTTGAGCTCTGGCATCTTTTTGCTAATACTATGTGTTTTCTATGAAATGAGAGCACTTCATACAGAAACATTTGAATGATTGCTCACCTTGACAACTTTTACTACCTTTTTAACAAATTTTATTTGTGTATCGGGTCATAACCAATCTTGTACCTTCCTTTTAGGGTATTTCAAGATGAAATTTAATATGTCCCACTCTATACCTACCATCCTCCTCCCAGGGAATCACACACCCAAGTTACCAAGCTAAACCTAGGAGGCGGGATCACTCCGAGAGGATGAAGTTTACTTTATCAAGCATCAGTAATCCTCATAAGAAGCCTGATTAAATTCATATATACCTTGAAATATTTCTGTCTGAGGTGCTGTCATGTTTCTAGAAATGTCAAATGTTATTCCCCAATTATCCATATCTGAATTTTGATGAGGAACTGTTCTGCTATTTTTAAAACAGAACTTTCATAGGTTAGTTGTTTTATATTTAATAAATAGAGAATTAGCTGTTGCAAAGGGCTTACCAACCTAAATGACCTGTAGTATAAATGCAAAATAATGGTTATTGGCCTTGTTT
>CM055822.1:25271085-25294783 GCA_029582265.1 Zoroaster sp. YZ-2022 | reverse complement strand
GAAAACGAAATCTCGCGTTGTGAGATATGTTAAAATGTACCATGTCCACGGCTGTTGCATGTCGCGATAAAAAGGTATATGCTATTTTAAGTCACTACACATTCATTGACACGTATAAATTAGTCTTATAAATGCAATACAACTCATCATACATCTTCATGTATATACTGCTGAGTTTGCATGTAATGCACATTGTGTAAAATATATGCAACATATTTTGCGTGCATATACTAGTTGTCTTTAATGAGGGGGCGTGGCCAAGTCCCAATAGGTCAATTAGGATACAGCCAGTCAAACAGATTGACAACAACAAATGTTGCTACCTGCTATTTACCTCATTCAAGCTTTCCAGGGTTATGTTGTCTTATAATAGCCAGTTTATCGTGAAATTAATGCTTCTTCCATGGTCATATTAATGTAGCAATATTCACACTATATGAGTTTTATACTTGTACTTACTGTTTCAGCTACTGGTAGTAATGCATGTACTACCAACCCATGTTTGAATGGAGGAGCCTGTACACCTGTTGGGACCAGTTTCACTTGCGCATGTTTGCCAGGCTTCTCAGGGGCAACTTGTGCAACAGGTAAATTACTTATTTTGTTTTCTCTTGATGTTCAACATTGTCCAGTATGACACTGTTGTTTTACCTCTTTTCACACAACGAAAAAAAAAAAACATTCCTTGAGAAATATGACAAAATGAGCTTCGTGTGAAAGAAGACTATCCTACATTCTTTACGAAATTTTCTCAAACATTGAGATATTTTGTTGGAGGTGCCGACCTACGACAAAATGTTACGCCAGCATAATTTTTATTTTGGAACCTAGTACACTCCTTGTTTATTGACCGTCGTCCTGTGTGAAAGCGGTCGTACTGCGGGATTGACCCATCGTGCGCGATTGATTGGGATGCATTTTCGTGACCCTAACCAGAAACTTGTTTCTGACGTCATATTCTTGACCAGAAACAAGACGGCATAGCTACGCGAAAACGTGAACGTAACCAGAAAATTGTTTTCAGTTTAAGAAGTGTTCAATCATCAACGTTTCTCAAAATATACGGTGTAATTCAATGTTTGGCAAAATAGAACTTACTCGTGAGTGCTAGTAATAAACTTGAAAGATATACTGGTAAACGAACAATCATTCCATCATGTTTTAACAAATAAGCAACAAAAGTTTCGTTACTTTTACAATCCGCCATCTTGAATTCATGTGTTTATTACCATTTATAAATACCCGTATCGATTTCTTTTTCAAAATGTAAAAAAAATGTCATTATTTCTTGAATAAAGCCATTAGAAATGGGCAAAATCACATTTTTGGGACACACGAAACACTTTCAGTACATGAGTCAGGCGCGTGATGCAAAACTATCTTCGTCACTCTGATTGGTTCAAATGGGCGTTGCGCGACGCACGACAGCCAATTAGAACAGCTGGCGAACTGCTGGCACATACGCACTGCTCTGATTTTGATAAGCCATGTTTTTACACCTCATTAATACACCCCACATAATTACGTTTTGCCCAATCAGATTGTCAAAACTGTCTAGACCATTTATGAATGCTTGATGACTTGTTACTTATTAATTGTACGATTGTTTTTGTTATTCAGTGGACAGAACACCACCTGTTGTTACTTGCCCTCCAGACCAGACATTTGAAGTTGCCTTGGGAACTACTGGCAGGCAGGTGACTTGGGATCTGCCAACTGTAACTGACAATTCAGGAAGCTTTTTTCTTGTGTCAAACACCAACAATCCCAATGATTTTTTCCAAGTCGGAAGTAACCAAGTAACATACACATACAGGGATGCTGCTAACAACAGAAATAGCTGCACTTTCAGAGTAGTAATTGTGGAAGGTAATACATTTTTGTTTTAATCTGATGGATTTTCTTCTCTTCAGCAAGCGTAGCTATTCTAATGTTAGCTTCATAAAGGTCCTGTGAAGAGTGTATTTACCAAACTTTATTTTTTGGTGCTGTTATATTGATTGGTATGAATTAAAACAATTTTAAATGTTTTTTTTAATCGAGTGGATTATTAATGGTTTATCTAATAATCAAAAATTGTCCCCTGAATTGTCAAAGTTTTAACGAAACGTCAGAACGCATACACAAAGGCAGAGAATTTCTATACATTCTTGCGGAGCTAGGCGGTATGTGGTTTGGTGCCAGACTTTGATCGGGTAATAAACACAAAGCCCCATTGTATCATAGATTGTATGGAAATTAGACTTAACTCATATTGACCAAAAGCTTTACAACATGCTGGCAACGTGTTTACACAAGACTTGCGTAATATAAACATGCACTCGAACAGCGATAACCCAGCCACGGATGAATCCTTATTTTTATTGATTTTTTTTGTTAACACAAATAACTGACACACTCTTCTTTTTTTTTTACAAACATTTTCATAAACCTACACAGTGGTGTACATGTATTTTACATTACGATCTCAAAAGTACGGAGCCCCTATGGGGACAGGTAAAGAAAAAATCGGGAAGGTAAAAAAAAAAAGGGAAATGTATTTCGTTCCCTCGAATTAATATTTCGTTCCCTCGAAATAACATTTCGCTCTCTCGAATTCATTTCGTTCCCTCGAAATATTATTTCGTTCCCTCGAAATCATTTCGTTTCCCTCGAAATAACATTTCGTTCCCTCGAAATAACATTTCGTGGGAATAAAATTTATTATTTCGAGGGAACTTATTTCGTTCCCACGAAATAATTTTGTTCCCTCGAAATCATTTCGTTCCCTCGAAATAATATTTCGTTCCCTCGAAATAATATTTCGTTCCCTCGAAATAATATTTCGTTACCTCGAAATAATTGAGCTGTACGGAATCCTTAATATGCCATTTAATTTATTGGGATATGAAAACTATTTCCGAGGTCGCCGTAGCACTGAGAGCCCCTTAAGGGACAGATGGAAACAAATAAATAAAATAATATTTCGTTCCTTTGAAAGCCCATTTTATTTTCGAGAGCAGTTATTTTTATTTTCGAGAGCAGTTATTTTTATTTTCAAGCAGCTTTATTTTTATCTTTTTTGAAGCAGCTGCTCGATTTCTGGAAGCCATCATCATCCATGGCTGCGGCGGCTTCGGACGCACGGAGTCTGCATTTGATCAGGCGTTACTTTAGTTTAGGACTTAATTATGACAAAATAATTGCTTCACTTGCTTCTAATCATAATATCTTTATCAGCAAGCGTAACCTAAACCGTAAATTGCGAGAACTTTGCCTTTATCGCCGAAAACACCACACAAACATCGTTGATGTTGCATGTTTTATAGAAGGGCAGTTGAGTACCTCAGGGCAACTTTGTGGTTACCGGTGGATGCACCTGAGATGCCTTCAGAATGGAATTCTGGTAAGCCGAGAAACAGTGCGCCATCTTCTGGGATTACTAGACCCAGAGGGAGTCGAGCAAAGAAGGCGGCAGCGGCTACAGAGAAGGACATACAACGGAAGAGGCCCAAACTTTGTGTGGCACCTGGACTCTTCTGACAAACTAAAGCCTTACGGGGTTTGTATTATAACGGATGTATCGACGGGTATTCAAGACAGATCCTCTGGCTTGAAGCCTCTCTGACAAATAGTGACCCTGGCGTTATTGCGGGATATTTCATGGAAACTGTGAGAAACAAAGTAGGTTGTCCTAGACTACTTCGGGGCGACGCTGGAACGGAAAACAGTTCTGTTCGACAGATGCAACAGTTCTTGAGAAGAAACTCTCAAGATGCATTTGCAGGGGAGAGGAGCTTCCTCGAAGGAAGCAGTCAGAGCAACCAGCGCATATTGAGTTCTGGTGGGGCATTCTGAGGAAACACTGCTCCCAGTATTACAGCTGCGCTGAGGAATGAATGCAAGCTGCATGCACTAGCTACACTGCATGCACAGGCTAGGCGTCCGCGCGAAACATGTGCTTCTTGAAAATAAAAATAAATAACTGCTCTTGAAAATAAAAATAACTGCTCTTGAAAATATAAATAACTGCTCTGGAAAATATAAATAACTGCTCTTGAAAATAAAAATAACTGCTCTTGAAAATATAAATAGCAGCTCTTGAAAATAAAAATAACTGCTCTTGAAAATAAAAAAAACTGCTCTTGAAAATATAAATGGCTGCTCTTGAATATAAAATAGCGATGGCACTAATGGGCTTCTGTACGTTCCCTCGAAATAATATTTTATTTATTTGTTTCCATCTGTCCCTTAAGGGGCTCTCAGTGCTACGGCGACCTCGGAAATAATTGTCATATCCCAATAAATTAAATGGCATATCAAGGATTCCGTACAGCTCAATTATTTCGAGGGAACGAAATGATTTCGAGGTAACGAAATGATTTCGAGGGAACAAAATGATTTTGTGGGAACGAAATATTATTTCGAGGGAACGAAATAATTTATTTCGTTCCCTTGAAATAAAATATTTCATTCCCACGAAATGTTATTTCGAGGGAACGAAATAATATTTCGAGGGAACGAAATAGTATTTCGAGGGAAAGAAATAGTATTTCGAGGGAACGAAATGTTATTTCGAGGGAACGAAATGTTTTGTGATTCTCCAATAACTAGAGTCCTTATTAAAGTGTGAAAAAATTACCCAAAAAAATTAGTCTCTAACCTCACGTTAAAGTGATGTAAAATGTCATTTTATTTGATAACCTTCCTGTGTGAAATTTGTTAACATCCAAAGACAACAGTGACGTCACATTTCAAATAAATGGATTTCTACATTTTTGTACGGTGAATTTGCAGTTCATTCCTGAATCTCCACAATATTTTATCAAATCGGCGTTGAAATTGACTTTTTGACAAACAAAAAATTCCTGTATGGAATGTTACAGACTCATTTACCGTAAGAAAATAGTGACGTCATGTTTCAAATATCGCTCTGAAAGGGTATCAAATAAAATGATATGTTACACCACTTTAAAGTGAAGTTAGAGACTTGTAATTTTTTCACACTTTAATAAGGACTCTATCTATTGGAAAATGAGTGCATCACATAACTGAATTTGACCTTAGAGTGCCTCTTTAAATAACAAATACGTATCCAAAACGTAGTGGACGGTTTCTTGAAACCCCAACTCGTAATGGTACTGAAAATACATATCGTTCATTACTAATCTGCTACCAGTTTTACAGAATAGCTGAATAAAGAAAATAGGATTATTCTTTTGTCTATGATCTGAACAAAGTGAAAAATAACATCAATCTGTTACCCTAAAATCAGTAAATCTTCATCAATAAATAAACATTCAACTTAAAGTTTAAACAGGCTCCCTGTAGGCATAAATACGGGATGTAGGGTCTAGACTGAAGAAAAGACTATTTTCGCAGAGTGAAATCTCTTCCAGGCTATTGAAAATGTTTAGTTACTGCCAACTACCTCTCAAAAGCGTAAACCGACGCTTTTATACGTTTTAAGGCTATCGCCAGAAAATACTGGGAAACTTCGTCCCAAAAGATTGATCAAAACTTCAGTTGATCCACTACTGGAGCTACCGCTCTCTCGGTGCTACCGCACTCACTCCCAAGATTTCAGTCTTCTCTCTCCACCTCCTCGATATCATTACGTATTTATACCCGGAGTTTCTAACCTCTTGATCCATTGTTACCCAAAGTAAATTTTCCAGCACAACGCACAACGCACATGAATAAAACAAATTTTCCGCTAAAACCTTATTCGAGGAGTGATATATGTCCCTGCCCGAAAAGTTTGCATATAATTTACATCTACTTTACATTCCGTTCTGAGGCGTCGAAATTCTGCTGTGATGACGTAAAAGTTAAGTAAAAAATATCGCCCTCTTGTGACATCATGTAAAATACATGCTATTTACCTCATTCAAGCTTTCCAGGGTTATGTTGTCTTATAGTATCCCGTTGTAGGCAAAACAAAGTTATACTTTGCCAGTTTATTGTGAAACCCTTCCACCATGGTGAAATGCTGTTCTTGCAATGCTTGTTGATCTGACACTTTGTATCCACATTGACTATATGAGTTTTATACTTGTACTTACTGTTTCAGCTACTGGTATTAATGCATGTACTACCAACCCATGTTTGAATGGAGGAGCCTGTACACCTGTTGGGACCAGTTTCACTTGCACATGTTTGCCAGGCTTCTCAGGGGCAACTTGTGCAACAGGTAAATTACTTATTTTGTTTTCTCTTGATGTTCAACATTGTCCAGTGTGACACTCTTTATAAAGATAATTTGCCCACAAACACATTGTAATTTTATTAATCTTGGCATGTCTGTAGCTGTGTTTGTTATAGTGGATTCATTAGATTAGATCGATTTGTTTATCCCAAGTTATTTTTTATGTAAGGCCAAATTGATCTGATGACTCACATCTTGAATGGATTTATGATGTCAGCTTTAAAAAAAACCACTTTATTCTTTATTTTGACTCAGGTCCAACTTCTCCATGTACCAACGTTAACTGTCTGAATGGAGGGGTGTGCCAGGTTGATGGCACTTCCTTCAGATGCCAATGTGCAGCAGGATTTACTGGAACATTTTGTGCTACTCCTGTTACTGGTATGTATAACTAATTAGAAGACCAGTGTAATTTGAGCATATTATGAAGCTTATAGTAAAAGAATAAATGGTTTGATGTTCATCATAAGTCATCTCTTGATGTATCTCTTTTCTTTCATCTTCATGGTAGGTTTTCAGATAGCATGTTCTGATACCAGTGTGGCTGGTAGCCCTGGTTCAACCGTCCAGGTGAATTTACCACAACCAACATTTACTGGTACAACCACTCCAATGTTCTTCTATCTGGATCCAGCGAATCAAAACATCCAGGACCGTACCAGCTACCCAGTAACTGTTCCAGCGACTGGTTCATCAACACTACAGGTTACTGTATATGGAATTGTTGGAGCAGATCAAGCTATGTGCATCATTCGTGTCACAGTTACAGGTTAATATTCTGAATATTTTAGTTTGAAGAAAATTTCAATTGAGCATCATATTTCTGGCAACAGATTTGCAGATAAAAGGGGCGAAACAGAAGCTCCCCCCTTCCCACTTTGGTCCCGTTTTTGTATTTATTTTTATTTTAATAAATACAAACAGAAACAAATAAATCAACTCACAATGGAAATATTTGAGCCTATTTTTACCCGTTTTCTGGGCAACATATTTTTCCAATGAAATGTTCACCGCCACTGCCTTATAAAAAATGTTTTGCTGTGCACCTTTGTGTGTATGTTTGATGACATACAATATGTGTCTGCATAATACTACTGCTGTTTCAGAGAGTAAAAATAGTGATATCAAGTTATGTGCTTGTGCGAAATGCATTATATGCATAAGGTGTGACTCAGCAACTCTGTACACGCTTCCAATACTGAAAAAGAGTTAAAATATTGTGGAATTTGGCACTGAGTAGGCTTGGGTGGTTTTCAATTTTTGGCTAGCCGGTTTACCGCTGAGAGGAAAAAACACAGTTTTCGGTTTTACTGTGATTTTTTTTTATTGAAGAAAAGAAAAATATTTATAAAGTTCTTATATAACATGTTACCGATGTTTTTCACCATATAATCAGAGGGCAATATAAAACAACTATTATTTATTCCACTGTTCTTATTAATTTGTATGAATAACAAATTTCGGATGGGTTAAAATACCTTCAAAGTAGTCCGGCGGGCTCGTTTAAAATCAAAGACTGTACTAAATCCTAGTTATTTTTACTTTATAATTACAAATCTTATTCCACTGGGCCATAATTTCTTCATTTTTAAATATACTAGCATCTGGAAATTCAACTCATAAAGATTTATCAACACGAAAAAACTCGAAAAGGAATTCCCCACGAGAATACAATACACTATACATTACATGTACATTTATACACATATACATGTACTTACATACCACATGCAACCATGGTGCGACCGAGTAGTGCTGATGACTGTGTGTGTAGTGTGCAGAGGTAGTGTTTGAGGATCACGTGCCTGTTTCTGCACATCGTGATTGGATAGATTTGCATAATAGCAAGTTTGTATTGTTCTTATTGGCTGTTTGATTGCTGATGAATATGTTCATTATGTTACATATTCATTTTGATACCTTGCCTGAACGTATGTGCTATATAAACTATGAAAATGGACTGTATAATTCATTGACTGTGCTGAACTGAGGTATGTTGCGGGTGTAAGAAGACTTAGTTAACTTGCATAGCTCCCTCATGAGGGCAGTTCCAGCAGTTCCAGCTTGAAGGCAGAATAGTTTCTGTTATTGCACTCAGCCAGATGCATGGATTTTAGAGGCATATGCAATAACTGTCTTTGACCCATCCTCCGGCTGTTGAGACAATACTGCTCCAAGTCAAGTCTAGCTGGCGTCTGTTTCTGCAGTGATTGGTAGGGCAAAGTCTGCAAATTGCAGCACCCATACTTTTGTGAGTTTTGACTTGAGGGTCGAGGTAGAAATGGCTAGGTCATCTTGGTCGATCTTCCTTTATGTCACCTAGACATCACTGCATCAGTCGTTGAAATGTGACAGGGCTGTTACAGAGACCAAACGGCATTCTGGTGTACTCCCACAAGCCAAATTGGGTTACAAAAGCAGTCTTCTAAGTATCAGTCTCACCAATGGCCAGCTTGTAGTATCTGGACGTCAAGTCGAGCACACACTGAAATATTTCGCCCGAACAAGTGCCTGTAGGGACGCATTTATCCATGGCAAAGGGAAAGAGTTTTTGGTTGTGATTGTATGAGTTTTCTGTAGTCAATGCACAGACAGATGAAGTTGTCTTTCTTGAGGACTACTACAATTGGATATGCGCAGGATCTGACACTCTCACAAGCTATCCCTGCTTCAGCCAGTTCTTGTATATGTTCACAGACCCTTCAGGTAAAAATTGTAGCTTTGCATGGTGAAGAGGATAAGTAAAACTAATTGCGGTAATACCATGTGAAATTCTCAATTGAGTAGTAATTAGTTCTGAAAATAACTGGAGGTTACAACTGGACGTTTCGATCAGTATGCTCTGACCATCTTCAGGAGAATGCCGGACCCTGGGAAATGCTGCTGCTTAAGTAGACTACTGGAAGATCATGTGAAGACTGGAAGCTGGAGGATGAGTGCAGGCAGGAAACTGGTGGGACTGGGATCCTTTGAGTGGGGGGAGGAACTGAATCAGTTGTTAACAAGCACAGGGGAAGGGAGGGTGGTTGACTTAGGATGTAGGAGATCCCTCAGTGTGGAGTGGGTTGTGGACTTTGGATATAGAAGATCCTTCTTGCCAGTCGATTTGGTGGTCCTTGATGGTTCTCAAAATCTCCTCTGCGGCCATGTGCTCGGTGTTCTTTAAGTCTCGTTGGGAGATTCCGTCCTGTTTCCCCGACTTTGCCACACTCAGAGGGGATCCGGTGTACTGCCACTCTGTTGCTGGGATCCATGGCCAGTTTATTCTTATGGGTGTGGAGAAGTCCTTGAAGTTTGCTGGGGGCAGAGTGGTAAACCTTGATGCCTGCTTCTTGGAGGATGTGCTGATGTTTGTGTGATGTAGGTAGGGAAGACAGGTAGAAAGGGTTAGACTTGGGGAGACCTTGCAGTTGGGGTTTGGGACAGGCTTTGATGTGTTGATCTTGTTGGGTTTGTAGCTTTTGCGCTCGAGGGTAGTCTTCATGTAGTTCCTTGGGTAGACTGTCCAGGTCTCATAAATTGTAGGCGTGTTCTACAAGGGTGCGGTGGTTGACTGATGATTTGATGCCAGGGTGATGGAAGGAGCACTAGTTGAGGTATCGATCTGTGTGGGTGGGCGGGCTTCCTGTAAATGCTGTGGTGCAAGGAGTTGTCTGGATTTCTGGAGATGCCAACATCAAGGAAGGAGATCTTGCCATCTTCTTCTATTTCCATCGTAAACTTGATGCTAGGATGTTGCTCGTTGAGGTAGGAAGTCCTAAAGTGGGTCTATGCCATGTGGCCATACAACATGGGTCGGAGGTCAGCGGTGTGAAGGGAATAAATTTCAGAGGAGATCCCATGGAGGTCCCAGCTGTCTGCTTGTAGTAGAACTTGACCTGAAATTGAAAACAACTAGAAGAAACACATGTTCGTAACAGATCATGTGTTTGGGCAGGGTTTGGTTTGGTTGCCTAACTTTAGGCCTACATCAATTTTTTTTCGTCACTCGAGTTGCAAAGGTGGCCAAAAATGTCTTGCACATAAAAACTGTGGCATACTCTTTTTATAATAGCATCCAGTTATTCATAGTTATTCAGAATTTATATTTTTGAAAAGGTTTTGATTGGACGAAACATTTGCAAAACTTTCAGTACATTAAAATATTTAGTAAACTATTTTGACAACAGAGGGCAGACTTACATGTATCAAAATCCGTGCATGCTCAAAACAGTTTGTCATCAAGAAAACAGCAGTGACACAAAATGCAATACAAAATGTTTGTATTTTCATCGCTGTATGAAGACAAGCAGTCATAATACATGTATAAATTAGTCTTATAAAATTAAATCAATACAACTTAACATGAGTCTTCAGGTACATAATGATGTGTTTGCATGTAATGCATATCATGTGTCACAACCCCGGGTCCACCTGCCCTCACGTGCAATGCGTCTGGGCCAAAGTCACTCACAAGAAACACACCAACCAAGAATATAAACTAAAACTTCTCGTTGAGAAAGAAAATAATACTAAATATTTATTTACACTATGTACAATTAATTACTACAAATAGATCATATATTAAAGTCCAAATAAACAATGTTGGACTCAAGTATACAAAAATGCACCATTCGAAGTTAAAATCTACTGTCCAAAATGTTTGTATTCCCCGTTAACGACTCCCGTCTAGGTAGGTTGATCTACTTGTAAAACGCCATGGTTGGAGGGATGTCTAAAAGAGAGTCATCGTAGCCATGGTGGGCGATAGCTTCGTCTCCAAAGACTTAATATCTTCGTCTCAAATAACGTTGATTCCAACAAAGGGAGCCCCGGGAAAATATTGAATAAATCCATGACTACTAACAAGCCTGAACCCTTCAGACAAGTTTAAAGCAGCTTATATCTTAAAGAGGGGCTCTAAGGTCAAATTTAGTTTTGTGATTTTCCAATAACTAGAGTCCTTATTAAAGTGTGAAAAAATTACCAAAAAAAATTAGTCTCTAACCTCACGTTAAAGTGATGTAAAATGTCATTTTATTTGATAACCTTCCTGTGTGAAATTTGTTAACATCCAAAGACAACAGTGACGTCACATTTCAAATAAATGGATTTCTACATTTTGTACGGTGAATTTGCAGTTCATTCCTGAATCTCCACAATATTTTATCAAATCGGCGTTGAAATTGACTTTTTGACAAACAAAAAATTCCTGTATGGAATGTTACAGACTCATTTACCGTAAGAAAATAGTGACGTCATGTTTCAAATATCGCTCTGAAAGGGTATCAAATAAAATGATATGTTACACCACTTTAAAGTGAAGTTAGAGACTTGTAATTTTTTCACACTTTAATAAGGACTCTATCTATTGGAAAATGAGTGCATCACATAACTGAATTTGACCTTAGAGTGCCTCTTTAAATAACAAATACGTATCAAACGTAGTTGACGGTTTCTTGAAACCCCAACTCGTAAAGGTACTGAAAATACATATCGTTCATTACTAATCTGCTACCAGTTTTACAGAATAGCTGAATAAAGAAAATAGGATTATTCTTTTGTCTATGATCTGAACAAAGTGAAAAATAACATCAATCTGTTACCCTAAAATCAGTAAATCTTCATCAATAAATAAACATTCAACTTAAAGTTTAAACAGGCTCCCTGTAGGCATAAATACGGGATGTAGGGTCTAGACTGAAGAAAAGACTATTTTCGCAGAGTGAAATCTCTTCCAGGCTATTGAAAATGTTTGGTTACCGCCAACTACCTCTCAAAAGCGTAAACCGACGCTTTTATACGTTTTAAGGCTATCGCCAGAAAATACTGGGAAACTTCATCCCAAAAGATTGATCAAAACTTCAGTTGATCCACTACTGGAGCTACCGCTCTCTCGGTGCTACCGCACTCACTCCCAAGATTTCAGTCTTCTCTCTCCACCTCCTCGATATCATTACGTATTTATACCCGGAGTTTCTAACCTCTTGATCCATTGTTACCCAAAGTAAATTTCCCAGCACAACGCACAACGCACATGAATAAAACAAATTTTCCGCTAAAACCTTATTCGAGGAGTGATATATGTCTCTGCCCGAAAAGTTTGCATATAATTTACATCTACTTTACATTCCGTTCTGAGGCGTCGAAATTCTGCTGTGATGACGTAAAAGTTAAGTAAAAAATATCGCCCTCTTGTGACATCATGTAAAATACATGCTATTTACCTCATTCAAGCTTTCCAGGGTTATGTTGTCTTATAGTATCCCGTTGTGGGCAAAACGAAGTTATACTTTGCCAGTTTATTGTGAAACCCTTCCACCATGGTAAAATGCTGTTCTTGCAATGCTTGTTGATCTGACACTATGTATCCACATTGACTATATGAGTTTTATACTTGTACTTACTGTTTCAGCTACTGGTATTAATGCATGTACTACCAACCCATGTTTGAATGGAGGAGCCTGTACACCTGTTGGGACCAGTTTCACTTGCACATGTTTGCCAGGCTTCTCAGGGGCAACTTGTGCAACAGGTAAATTACTTATTTTGTTTTCTCTTGATGTTCAACATTGTCCAGTATGACACTCTTTATAAAGATAATTTGCCCACAAACACATTGTAATTTTATTAATCTTGGCATGTCTGCAGCTGTGTTTGTTATAGTGGATTCGTTAGATTAGATCGATTTGTTTATCCCAAGTTATTTTTTATGTAAGGCCAAATTGATCTGATGACTCACATCTTGAATGGATTTATGATGTCAGCTTTAAAAAAAACCACTTTATTCTTGATTTTGACTCAGGTCCAACTTCTCCATGTACCAACGTTAACTGTCTGAATGGAGGGGTGTGCCAGGTTGATGGCACTTCCTTCAGATGCCAATGTGCAGCAGGATTTACTGGAACATTTTGTGCTACTCCTGTCACTGGTATGTATAACTAATTAGAAGACCAGTGTAATTTGAGCATATTACGAAGCTTATAGTAAAAGAATAAATGGTTTGATGTTCATCATAAGTCATCTCTTGATGTATCTCTTATCTTTCATCTTCATGGTAGGTTTTCAGATAGCATGTTCTGATACCAGTGTGGCTGGTAGCCCTGGTTCAACCGTCCAGGTGAATTTACCACAACCAACATTTACTGGTACAACCACTCCAATGTTCTTCTATCTGGATTCAGCGGGTCAAACCATCCAAGACCGTACCAACTATTCAGTAACTGTTCCAGCGACTGGTTCATCAACACTACAGGTTACTGTATATGGAATTGTTGGAGCAGATCAAGATATGTGCATTATTCGTGTCACAGTCACAGGTTAATATTTTAGTTTAATTTAGTTTTGCTAATCTCTTTTGTGATCATTTTGATTGGTTGATTTCTTTCCCTATTTATGTAAAATAACTGTTTTTGTTTTCAAAAAAAGACAACCAAATTTCAAGAAAAAGGAAGACCTCTCCCTCCCCTTGGAAACAAAAAAATCACCCTACAGCAGAAATATTTGTGCAAATTTTTATCCTTAAAGTGGGGCTGGTTGTTTTTGACCTCAATAAAAATATTTTCACTGCCAAAAAGTAAATATAAATATTTTGCTACGCGCCTGTGTGTATACGTTTGATTACATACAAATCACACACACAAAATGCAATGCGAAATGTTAATATTTTCATCACTAAAAACAAGCAGGCATTCATTGACACGTATAAATTAGTCTTATAAATTCAATACAACTTATCATACATCTTCATGTATATACTGCTGAGTTTGCATGTAATGCACATTGTGTATTATTATTATTAGGTGTTCGGGTATGTGCCCGAAACACCTATTGTTTTTGTACGTTTTTTTTTTTACTTCTTCTTCTTCTTCTTCTTCTCCTCCCCAATCTTGTCCGCTAACAAAAACATACTTGCCAAGTTTAAAAAACCTTCAAACTTCACACATAGTTAGACCTTAACTTGTAGATAAAACCTAGTGACGTCATGATAATCAGGAAACCGCAACAGTGACGTCATGATGACGTCAAGCCCACATACGTATTGACCCACATTCAGTGTGTTATTGTGCGTTAGAAATTCTAACTATAGAGGGCGCTATACAACTTTAGTGGTCTTTGCACAATCGGTGCAAAAGAAATTAATTCGTCTTATCCTATCACATACGTATTGACCCACATTCAGTGTGTTATTGTGCGTTAGAAATTCTAACTATAGAGGGCGCTATACAACTTTAGTGGTCTTTACACAATCGGTGCAAATGAAATTAATTCGTCTTATCCTATCAATGCCAAGTTTAGCGTGAAGTTTCCCGTTACGCTAATCGGATTGCTTAATAGTGGACATGGAATGTAAGAGGGGGTTTCACCGAGAGATGTCCACCTGGGCACCTGCTTTACTGATTTGTGTGCCTTTTAATAATTATTTTATTTGAGTTTGTTGAATTTCAAAACTTTTAGTGGTCACTTGGTGGCGCTGATCATCACATATATTTATAAACTTATAACGCGTTTGTGGAGCATATCGCTGTAAAAGGTAACGAAAATTCATTCCACTTTTCTACTGATTCAAAGTTTTCACAAGCACATCGATGTCATCTGCAGACACCTGATTGGTGCTTCTTACTATGGTGTAAGTAAAAAGGTGAAAACAGCGAGAAATTACTTTTAAAAATTGGTCAAAGTTGATGATTTTTGTAAACAAGCTTACGTACATGTGTACACGACGGTATACCCTTCCGATGGTACCCTTCACACTTACACTGTCAGTGTCAAATCGGCGTTTGTTGACAAAATGGCATGTTGATTTGGAGGCATTTGATATGGGGCTAGTTAGGTTTTGGTGAGTTTACTTCGTAGTTTGTACAAATGTAGGCTTACCAGTAGGCAGTACCACACATACACATAGTGAATGATGTACTTCAATATTATTATTAATAATTGAGGAAGCAAGTCAGATTCTTATGACTGTTAGTGACTGACCTTGTGTGTAGTAATATTAATTTAAAAAACAAATATTAATCTAATCCCTTGCAAAGACATCCATGATGCTATTGGTATGCAACTTTCATCATTACATTAATTATTTGTGTAAATTTAAGAAACTAAAAATTATTGAAAATGTTTTCCTCATTAACGTTAGTCGTTAGGCATGGTATGCATTATATTGGAAGGGTGTGTAGGGACCTACCAATACAATAAGACATACCTGATGGCTGCATTGCAGTTTACTTTATAGTGGCACTTAATTTTCTCACTAAAGTAGCCCAGAAACAAATATCAGCACCTTTATTGAGATAATGAAACAGTCACATCATGGAGAAAGGATTTTGTCAAGAATAATTGTGTGCAATTTTGAAAACAACCAATGCCCTTTTCAATTTCAATGGTCCAGCTACTCCAAAATTATACACTTTTTTCCCCATTCTATTATTTTTTACAGCATGTTCACTGTGACGTATTATCTTCCTCATTCACATAAATTAGAACTTCTCTGAAATTTCATATACTTTATTCTTGGTCCATGTACTTATAAATCTCCAACACTTCGAATTAATGACGTAACCATTTTAACTTCAACCGAACACCTTGTTTTTGTTGTGACAAAAACTTATATCTAGTTATTATTATTATTATTATTATTCTGGTTTATTAAAACAATACATTTGTAGCCCTGAGGCTAAATTGCTACAATGTTTACAATTTAAAAACATTAGGAGTACAAACAATTACTGTAAAAAAAAGTTACCGATATAGAAAACTACATAAAACACATCTGAAAAAACAACACAATTAATGTAAAAAGATAAAATTATTTTTGGTTCAAAATACTGACGAAGTAAGGCATCGGACTATTTTTATATCTGTTTGTTTTGCACTTAATTACTGAAAGATTGTTACTATTTCTGAGTTGATATTGAACATTATAACCTCTTGATTGGGGTAACCAATGACGGAATACGTCAGATTCTCTCAATTTTTTTGCAAAGTTGAAGCAAAGGTCTTTTCTACGATCTTGGAGAGAAATCAAATTGCACTTAATAAGGGCATGATCGTAGTCTAAATAACCCAAGCCCAAAATAATTTTAAGAGCACGTTTTTGAATACTCTCTAATTTGTTGACATGAGCTCTAGTTAACTGCATTCCATACTGGTGCTGCATATTCCGTCAGTGGTCGTATGTAACCCTTATAAATGGTTAATAAATCAGGAAGGGATAAATGGAATTTTTTCAACAGTTTAAGCATGTATATCTTATTACTAGCTTTTTTATAAATCTGATCAATATGTTTATCCCATTTGAGGTCAGAACTAATCAAAACACCGAGAATTTTTACACAATCGACTATGTGGAGATCGGTGGTGGAAATCTGTAGAGGAGGGAGCTGCGGGGTATTCTTCATAAAGCACACAGTCATGCTAGTACATTTATCTGGGTTGACTTTCATATTAAAATATATGCCACACATTTTGCGTACATATACTAGTTGTCTTTAATGAGGGGGCGTGGCCAAGTCCCAATAGGTCAATTAGGATACAGCCAGTCAAACAGATTGACAACAACAAATGTTGCTACCTGCTATTTATCTCATTCAAGCTTTCCAGGGTTATGTTGTCTTATAATAGCCAGTTTATCGTGAAAGTAATGCTTCTTCCATGGTCATATGTATGTAGCAATATTCACACTATGTGAGTTTTATACTTGTACTGTTTCAGCTACTGGTAGTAATGCATGTACTACCAACCCATGTTTGAATGGAGGAGCCTGTACACCTGTTGGGACCAGTTTCACTTGCACATGTTTGCCAGGCTTCTCAGGGGCAACTTGTGCAACAGGTAAATTACTTATTTTGTTTTCTCTTGATGTTCAACATTGTCCAGTATGACACTGTTGTTTTACCTCTTTTCACACGACGAAAAAACAACAACATACCTTGAGAAATATGACAAAATGAGCTTCGTGTGAAAGGAGACTATCCTACATTCTTTACGAAATTTTCTCAAACATTGAGATATTTTGTTGGAGGTGCCGACCTACGACAAAATGTTACGCCAGCGGAATTTTTCTTATGGAACCTAGTACACTCCTTGTTTATTGACCGTCGTCCTGTGTGAAAGCGGTCGTACTGCGCGATTGACCCATCGTGCACGATTGATTGGGATGCATTTTCGTGACCCTAACCAGAAACTTGTTTCTTACGTCATATTCTTGACCAGAAACAAGACGGCATAGCTACGCGAACGTAACCAGAAAATTGTTTTCAGTTTAAGAAGTGTACAATCATCAACGTTTCTCAAAATATACGGTGTAATTCAATGTTTGGAAAAATAGAACTACTCGTGAGTGCTAGTAATAAACTTATACTGGTAAACGAACAATCATTCCATCATGTCTTAACAAATAAGCAACAAAAGTTTCATTACTTTTTACAATCCGCCATCTTGAATTCAAGTGTAACCGATCAAACTTCGGTTGACGTTTGGTCAGAACAATGACGTCATCGCAGCACAACCGAATTTGCGAAAACGCTTAACCAATGACCAAAGCCCAAACATGTTTCTGATTACAGTCGTGAAAATGCACCCCGGCATGCACTGCACGTACTGTACCACTAGCGGTGGGCGGCCGAGATGATAACGCCTGTGTGTCAATATGCACAACATTGGTCCTTCAGAATTGCTCTACATTTTTCGATGTACGGAATCTCAAACAATCTGGCCAGATTGATCTCTCTCTCTCTCTCTCTCTCTCTCTCTCTCTCTCTCTCTCTCTCTCTCTCTCTCTCTCTCTCTCTCTCTCTCTAGGTGCCATGTCCTTGCAGGACATTGGTGATCATGGACCTCCACAGCTCCCTCTCCTTTGTTGTTCTCAGTAACTCTTGCTCTCAGATACCCGTCCATTTGCTCAAACTGCCCATATATGTCAGTCTCTGTCTTCCTCTGCTTCTTGTTCCGTCAATTTTGCCTGTCATTACTAAAAAAAATTTAATCCTTCTTTTCTCATGACGTGTTCAAGAAACTGCATTTATCGTCTTCTTATTATGATTTATGATGCTTGGGTTAAAATAATTTGTATTTATTTTTGATTTTGACTCAGGTCCATGTACCAATGTTAACTGTCGGAATGGAGGGGTGTGCCAGGTTGATGGCACTTCCTTCAGATGCCAATGTGCAACAGGATTTACTGGAACATTTTGTGATACTCCTGTTACTGGTATGTATAACAAACTAATTAGAATGCCAGGGTGATCAAAGTATATGTGACCCGCTCTGCGAAAAAGGGTATTAAGGGACGCTATGCTATTACCCGTAAAGGGCTGTTCTATGTGGAGAGGGTGGAAAAAAAAATTCACAACGTGATTTTTTTTTTTTGGTTTATTGGCTTTCATAATTTATTTACAGAAATATTATTATTGATGAGTAAAGATGAAAAAACAAAAGATTAAATTTTACACATTATGCAAATTAGCAAAAATATTTGAAAAAATACTTCAAGATGCTTGATAATTCAAATTTATATTGCGCAAGCATTCCTAAAGGAGCTCAAAAGGAACATAACTGTTGCTATGGGCATTCAAGAGAGTTTCTTCTTAGCTCATTTCTTTTTCCACTTGCTGTGTTTAAAGGGCTGTATCTCTGAAGGCACTTCCGTTAATTTGTACAATGTGAATATGCAAAAATCAGTCTATCTCCAGAATGCAAAATGCCACAGGGTTCAAACCTACACCAAATTAAAGCTTATAATGTAACCAATTCAGCTATGTATGTAACTCATTTTTTAATTTTGTCCCATAATACCCATTTTTGTGGAGCCGGTCACATATTGTAAATTCAATGCTAGATGTAAACATATAGAGCCCTGTAGGAGCACATTATGAATATGTTGTTCTGTACTTATGAGAGGGTACTCAACTACAACTATTTGCCTAGTCTTGGTTCAAGACTGTCTTTGTATGTTTTGATACATGATCCGTTGCCGCATGATGGCGCTACATGAACCACTACAATCACGAACCGCTACCACACACAAACCACTATCAAACACAGTCTTGGGAACTTCCCCCAAAAACCACTACGCAAGGGTCAATTTGAAATGCTAGCGTGACCCACATTTTTGGTGTGCACGCACATAAACAACAACGGACTGCCGGGAAGTTGTAAATCAGTAAACACTGTATTTTGGATCAGACGGAAATCGGTGTAGACTAACACTGTCTTTGGTGGTGTTGCTGCAACCTGCAGCGACACACCTCGATGGCATTATCGAAAATAATAAGCTTCAAACCTGACAAAAAACTTTAGGAAACTTTTTCTCTAGCAACACTCTGCATGCAGTGGTGCGCTGTATACGACGCATACTTGGGCAAGTGCTGTGGATCGCGGATCGGGAATCGCCTGAGTGTACGTCACGAATTTTATGCTAATGAGGGGATATGAGCGTGTCGAAAAAGCACCCCCTAAATTTAAAAATTAATATTTTTATGGTATAAACGTAAGGGGAAAAATTACAAATGACAAATATATGTTCCAGTAGGCATACTTTATTGTATACAATGAAAAAAAAACCTATTTCATAGAACCTTTAAGCCCTTTTTGCAGTTGTTGCTTGATATGTGCAAGCCATTATATCAAAACATTCTTGCTTGTTAATATCAGATTGCTTTCGAGCCAAATGCTCCTGAATATCGAAGCGCATCGCAGATAAACGCTTATTACCATTTATAAATACCCGTATCGATTTCTTTTTCAAAATGTAAAAAGAATGTCATTATTTCTTGAATAAAGCCATTAGAAATGGGCAAAATCACGGTTTTGGGCCACACGAAACACTTTCAGTACATGAGTCAGGCGTGATGCAAAACTATCTTCGTCCACTCTGATTGGTTCAAATGGGCGCTATGCGCGACGACGACGGCCAATTAGAACAGCTGGCGAACTGCTGGCACATACGCACTGCTCTGATTTTCATAAGCCATGTTTTTACACCTCATTAATACACCCCACATAATTACGTTTTGCCCAATCAGATTGTCTAAACTGTCTAGACCATTTATGAATGCTTGATGACTTGTTACTTATTAATTGTACGATTGTTTTTGTTATTCAGTGGACAGAACACCACCTGTTGTTACTTGCCCTCCAGACCAGACATTTGAAGTTGCCTTGGGAGCTACTGGCAGGCAGGTGACTTGGGATCTGCCAACTGTAACTGACAATTCAGGAAGCTTTTTTCTTGTGTCAAACACCAACAATCCCAATGATTTTTTCCAAGTCGGAAGTAACCAAGTAACATACACATACAGGATGCTGCTAACAACAGAAATAGCTGCACTTTCAGAGTAGTAATTGTGGAAGGTAATACATTTTTGTTTTAATCTGATGGATTTTCTTCTCTTCAGCAAGCGTAGCTATTCTAATGTTAGCTTCGTAAAGGTCCTGTGAAGAGTGTATTTACCAAACTTTATTTTTTGGTGCTGTTATATTGATTGGTATGAATTAAAACAATTTTAAATGTTTTTAATCGAGTGGATTATTAATGGTTTATCTAATAATCAAAAATTGTCCCCCTGAATTGTCAAAGTTTTAACGAAACGCTCGTAACGTACACAAAGGCAGAGAATTTCTATACATTCTTGGGGAGCTAGGCGGTATGTGGTTTGGTGCCAGACTTTGATCGGGTAATAAACACAAAGCCCCATTGTATCATAGATTGTATGGAAATTAGACTTAACTCATATTGACCAAAAGCTTTACAACATGCTGGCAACGTGTTTACACAAGACTTGCGTAATATAAACATGCACTCGAACAGCGATAACCCAGCCACGGATGTACCGTTGAAACGCATCGCAACCCCCACGGAAGTGGACTGGGTTATGCATGGGAGTATAACTAAATGACCACTTACCCTGAGTCTTTCTCGCTTTAAAAAACACCTCTCTTCTTCGTTGGAGCCTTCCCAGCCTTCTTACTTAGCAAGAATATCGTTGGAATTGCATCTGGTAGCAGAATGGCCTCATAAGCCACACCGAACTGGCTGTGAAGGCCCCGTTCAAAGCATGTCTGCTCGAAGTGTGCACTTTATAAAAATTATTGTTCCGTCGGTCCCGACGACTTCGCTCTGGTCAGCTTGACTTTAGCCGTCCAAATACGTCTGTATTTTGGATCAGACGGAAATCGGTGTAGACTAACACTGTCATTGGTGGTGTTGCTGCAACCTGTAGCGACACACCTCGATGGCATTATCGAAAATAATAAGCTTCAAACCTGACAAAAAACTTTAGGAAACTTTTTCTCTAGCAACACTCTGCATGCAGTGGTGCGCTGTATACGACGCATACCGTATTTTCCTGCGTATAAGACGCGGCTTATCTGACTTTCAAAGGTACGAAAACGTCACTGCGTCTTATGTAACGGTGCGCCTTATCTGGTGTCGCTTGAGATCAAAGTGATGATTACCGCTTGTGTAACTTTCGGTGGACCTCAACCTAACAAAGCGGCCGTGTTTTCCAATGAAGGTCGTGGCGCAAGATTTTCATGAATTCATTCACCTTACGGCCGTGCTGCGGTTCGACAATGCCCATAACAACCTTTGTTGGGCGCACATGTATCATGCATTCAATTCACCTTATTGGCGTTGCCTTGCTTTCCGACAAAGCCGTACCACAACTGTTGTTGGCACATGCCAATCATGCATACAAAATTCACAACCTTACTGCGTGGCCGCAAGCTTACCGACAAAATCAAAAAGCAAAAGCATGTTTATATCTAAACAAAAAAATCCTTTTAAACCGGGAATGAAAATAAATTTGAATTATTTATTATATGGGGGAAAAGGAAGAAGCCATGTTTTATTCATTTTCAAACAACAGCAAAATAGTTGAAAAACAATTTAATCACCCCAAACCGTGGAATCACAAATTCAATGGCGTCTTCGAGATCTGTTCATGTGTTTTAATTGAAAGTTGCCATCACATCGGGCAGCAGAGGACGCACTTTATTTTGTTAACCAACGCCATGACTATGGAGTCAACAGTTATTTTATAGAGAGTTCCTTCCTATCCCTTTACTGTTGACTCCATAGCCAAGCGGTAGTGGCACGGAAAAAAATGGAAAAGCCATCCGGGCAGTGTGTGTCAGATCTTTCCCGCACCTGATTGGACGCGCACTGGAATTATGCGATGCTCATCATCGTCCACGTGTCCCCGCAGGTCATGACCAAGCTTCGTTCCCTCATGGGTCTTGAATCACACATTCGAGACCTTTCAGGTAAGTGGCAGTTGGGAAACAAGGTTTTGCTGGGAAAAGTTGCATATTAAGGGAACTCACGGGCTGAGCAACAATGGAAAGAGAAGCACGCACGACGTCAAATGTGGACATGATGCTTACGTTGGACAATTTATGCCGTTGCCACTTTTTATGAATGAAATGAGGCGGATGGGCGATTCGCGGGATCACGTCGCAAAATGGCTTGTTTATGCAAGCATGGAGGTAGGCAAATAATTTAACGTGTATAACCACTCAATAACATCGCTTTTTCGGCGATGCATTGCACATGACTTCCGATTAATTATATTTAATTTTGGCTGTTGTTGCAGTGGCTATGAATTCATTTGAAACTTAAACTCATATTGAGAATTATCACTTCTGAAACCAATCCGGATCTCTGGCCCATACGTTAGCTAAGGAACCGATTAAAAAATCAATACAATTGGATCGACATGGGGGCTACATTTTTCTGGGGAAACATTTTCTGCTAAACACTACAAAGCTCGGCCTTACAGTCCAATTGAATAGTTTTTATTGTCAGGCACACAGACCATCAGTTCAGGAGTGGCGCTAACACAATGACCCCTTTGTGGCGATAACGACAATGAGTGGCACCCAGCTGGCCTCCTGTGTCGAAAGCGGTCATGGGTGTGCCTTATACGGCGCAGTGCCACTTTGCACGCTGTCGACACTTTAATCCCGACATTCCCGATTCTGGGGTATCGCGCTTATACACCAGAGCGTCTTATACGCAGGGAAATTACGTGCTTGGGCAAGTGCTGTGGATCGCGGATCGGGGAATCGCCCTGAGGTGTACGTCACCGTAATTTTATGCTAATGAGGGGATATGGAGCGTGTCGAAAAAGCACCCCCTAAATTTAAAAATTAATATTTTTATGGTATAAACGTGAGGGGAAAAATTACAAATGACAAATATATGTTCCAGTAGGCATACTTTATTGTATACAATGAAAAAAAACCTATTTCATAGAGACCTTCGTAAGCCCTTTTTGTTGTTTGCTTGATATGTGCAATACATTATATATCAAAACATTCTTGCTTGTTAATATCAGATTGCTTTAAGAGCCAAATGCTCCTGAATATCATAATGCGCTTTTACGTGTGATAAACGTTTATTACCATTTATAACAATACCCGTATACGTATTTCTTTTTCCAAAATGTAAAAAATGTCATTATTTCTTGAATAAAGCCATTAGAAAATGCAGGCAATCACGCTTTTGGGACACGAACTTTTGTACATGAG
>CM055822.1:25241715-25270585 GCA_029582265.1 Zoroaster sp. YZ-2022 | reverse complement strand
CCATTTAATAATACTCCCATGCATAACCTAATCCACTTCCGTGCAAAACGACATGTTCACACCATGCTCACCGTTTCAGTGTTCACGGCATGAAAACATGCCGTGATTTTCCGCATTAATAAAAACATCGTGTCTGATTTTATATCCTGGCAAGACAAACATAAAAACATTAAACCTTTCTCATTATGCCTGCGCTTGTTTTGAGTTTTTTTTAAATGATCAGAACTTTGACTCAACTGTTTCTGTTATTTCATAAAATAACACCGTAATGTTAGCATTGCCTTCGGTGTGTTTTCCGACCGCATGATGGGGGCTTGCGCTGCGTTTCACGGTACATAGAAATTCTCTGCCTTTGTGTACGTCACGAACGTTTCGTTAAAACTTCGAAAATTCGGGGGTAAATTTTTGATTATTAGATAAACAATTAATAATCCACTCGAAACAAAAAAAACATTTAAAATTGTTTTTAATTCATACCAATCAATATAACAGCACCAAGAAATAAAGTTTGGTAAATACACTGTTCACAGGACCTTTAAATGAAGTTACGTTTCGCTGCAAACAAATTAGATGAAGTGCTTAGTTCATGATTGCCGATCGAAATAATTATTTATATGTATGCATTTTAAATTATTTTCTACTACAACGTAATCATCAACATTTGTACAGATCATCTTTTTAAAGGGAAAATATCGTCACGATTATAGCAGACTTTCAACACGGCATGGAATCAGTTTCCTGTAGTTTAAGATGAACACAATGACTGAAAATTACTGGTTCATTTATGCAGCAGCAACGGTAATATGACCTTATCATATTCGAAGACAACAACAACAACAACAACAACAACAACAACAACAACAACAACAACAATAATAATAATAATAATAATAATAATAATAATAATATGCGATCCGGTTGCAAGACACGTCATCGGATTAGCTCCCAGAAAATCGCCCTTTTCACCGTTTTTGAAGAGATTTTTACAACTTTTGGAATTAAGGTACTGTTTTAGATTGTTTATAGATCACAGTGGTTGTTGCTTTTTGACTGATAAGAGCTGAAATAGTTTCCATCACATTGGTTTTGGTTTTGCACGGGCTAGGCTAGTCGAAGAACGCCGACGCCATTTTGCCCATAAACCATGGCGTACACCTTGCATAGAAATTCTTTGAAAAGACCAAACACAATAAAGTTCCGCCCAGAGTTCAAAGTTGAGCCTGAAGAAGTGTATTACGCAACACACAAAGAACTGGAAGAACGTGATGCAATCAAGTGTATTGCAGAGCTCAACACAGGCTGGTACAACGTATCCCTTAACAATGAGGCTAACTGTGAAAGAATCGCACTGCATGGAATAACAATCAACGGAATTCTTATAAATTGTGAGAGGGCCAACATGCAGAATTCAGTAGTGGTGTATGTAAAAGCACCATACGAGATGGCTGACCAAACTGCCACTTCAGCTCTGTCTGCATATGGGACAGTTACAAATATCAGACGGCAAACTTATGATTTCGATGACAGTGTAGAAACTGGAGTTCGAAGCCTTTTCGTGAAAAGTATTAAGAAACCGATTCCAAGTTTCTTAAAGATTGGTGACTTTAATCTACCAGTTAGACATCGTGGTCATATTAAAACCTGCCGTTTATGTAAACAACCAGGCCATATTGCACGGAACTGCAACTTACAAGGAAGATGCTTTGTTTGCGGAGAAGAGGGACACCAGGCGGATCAACACGAAATACAAAAACAAGGCACAGGTGATGAAGATTCCGATGTAGACAGTGCAGAAGAAATCGAGGTTGATTCAGATGGGGAAAATGACGGGAAAAAGGACGACAAATCTTCAGATAAATTTGAAGATGCTGAAGATGATCTGCAAGAGGTTACAGCTCGTGTCCCTTCAAAAGAGAAGGAGACGAATGATGATGAAGGGAAAGGAGAAAATGAAGACAGAAGAGAGGAAGAACAAGATAAAGGTCCGCAAAAGTCAACAGAATCTAAAGTCAACAACTCACATCAGCGGAAAGGAGAGAAAGATAGAGGCACACCGGTGAAAAACAAAAGTCATCTCGACACTAGTGATAGAGCAGGCCCGTCCTCGAGATCAGATGAGCCCCAACCCGAGACAACCACCAAAAACTGGGCAAATGCAGTTAAAGGTGGGAAAAAGAAGCCGCCAAGGAAAACGACAAGCAAAACTGATAACGGAGAAGTACCAAGTACAGACGAAGACATTATGGACTCACAAGATTCCTTTGAACTTGTACCATATACACGTCAAGGGATACAACACTTCAGGAAGAAAAGGGGGTCCGGCCTTCAGAATATAACAAGCAGACGGGTGGTACCATACATCAGTCACATTGGGCAGTCTGCTGTTCTGTGTTGGGCAGTCTGTTGTTCTGTGTTGGGCAGACTGTTGTTCTGTCTACACGCGACAAATATGTATCTTGTCCGTCGACCCGGGTGCCCTCCGCGCTTTCCATTCAACCCGTTCCGCGCCGCGGTCTCTTCCGCGACTTGCCCCAAGAAAGAGTGGTTTTCTCTCGACGACCTGCTGCAAGAAGCGGTGGGGGCGACAACCACCACCATCTTGGGGTACGTCGGAAAAGACGCAGCCAAGCGAATAGCATCGTGGGACCATGGAGAGCTTTTCGCTGTAGTATACTACGGCGGTCTGCTGTTCTGTATCCCCGACGGCACCGTCGTTGTCTAGCCGCGTCGAGGTAGCGTTGGACAACATCCGTCTACAACGGTTGGCGAAAAAGCTCGCCTTGCACGGGCTTCGACACTAGATTTGCTAGATGCCGAAGCCTGTGTAGGGCGAGCTTTTTCGTCGGCGTTGGTTGGTCTACGCAACGGCCAGATGCACTAGTCGGTCTTTTTTCTTGTGCGGTGTCGTGCGCTCTGCGCCAAGCAGGCAAAGCAGAGGAGCGCTCGCGTTTCGCAACGCTTCGGGGCCGCCGAGTGCCGCGACCTCTTTTTCGACAAAGAACCCAAAGGTCGGTGTTTCGACGTCGGTCGAGGGTTCTCCGCCTTCGCCTACTGGAGCAAGGAACAACACAACGCGCTGGGCCCCGCGAAAGGTTGCTACGGCAAACCGCCAACAGTGGTACTCGCCCGGTACAAGGTCGAGGACTTTTGTAGTGTTCTTGGCTATGGGGGGTTGGGTCTGTTCCATAGAAGCCCGGCGCACTGCTTGCTGCTGGGCGGTGGCGATCTCTTCGTGCTCTTGCTCTTTGGCGGCCAGGGCCTGCAGGGTTGCCAGACGGCGGGGGTCTGGTCCATAGACTACACAGATCGGATTCCAAACGATGTATCGACCGTTTGCCCGGAACCCCTTGCTTGCCTCCACGCGCACACCCAGCCCCACAAGCCGGCCTTGTCCCGCGGTCGGCAACCAGAAGGTTTGGCGCCGGTGGCGAGAGACGTCCTTCGACTCGAAGTCGTCGACACATCCTGCAAGTATCCTCTCGAGCCCGCGTGTTGCCCAGACCGTTCGAGTTTCTTTGTTGTCGTCGGCGCGGCACACGACCACTCGCGGGCGTATTGGGGAGAGCAGACCGTTGTGGTTGGCAGATGCCTTCCGATATCCTAGCACCTCCCAGGTATGCGGACCGGCCAGGTCCGCCACTTTGCTTGTTCGCGTCTCGCCCAAAGCCTCTTGGACCGCCGCATGCATTTCTTCCGACCTTTCCTCGTACTTCCTTTTTGCCTCCACCGCTAGACCCAACTGTAGTAGCTCTTGGGTACGCAGTTCTTGCTCTTTTTGGCGCTCTTCTCGGTCGGCTTCTAGCAGCGTCCATGCCCGGCGTCTCCATTCTTCGGCATGCGCCGCGTCCCAGATCTCTTGCAGGCGTTTTTCTCGGTCTTTGGTCGATAGGGTAGACACCTTGCGACCCGCAGCAACGAGGGGCACCTCTTGCAGTAGAAACTTGGAAGTCTCGACGCCTATAGTTTGGCCCTTTGTCTTTCTCCACGTCCACGACACCGTTGGTGTGGTGGGCAAGAGGATAGCGGGGTTGTCTGCTTTTGGACGCAGCTGCAGAGGCCTCTTGCTAGCAGCCAAGACTGTCTGCGCGTCGGCCGCTTTGCTGTAGCATCGAAGAGGCCCGATCTCTACCCCCTCCTCGCCAACCGCTACGATGTCTACCCGAAAGATGGGACAAGCCCGGAAGCCGAAGTCGCCCGCAGCCCATAGCACAGATCTTTCCCATCGCGCGTCGCTTTGTGTGGCTTCCTTGGTGGGTCGCACCCACACACCCGAAATCCTACCTGTTCCTGTATGCGCGTACCATGCCACAAAGATCGAGCCTTGTGGGCGGTCGGCCAAGACCAAGCATCTGTCGAGATGGGTGACTAGGTTGGACCACTGCGCCTCCGGCGGCTGCACCACAAACAATCCCCCGGTCTTGTCGCTCGTCGACACTAGGGCCAGCGTCTCTTCTACCGCCCCGTCGGCGGTGTCTGCAGATAGGTCGCGGCCGCGACAAGCGTAGAGGGACACCTCGAGCCTCGTACACCCTCGCTCTTGCACGTCGGGATGTAGAAAGGTTCGGCGGAGGTGGTCGTTGGGGCAGTCCGCATAGTCGGCAAGATGCCCTCCGATCGGTTGCCGAACCTCGCCTGCCTCGAAGTTCGACACCACCTTGTTGTACAGTTTTGTCCGCACAGTCCGCCCGGCGCTGCTTGTTCGAACCCACGTGCAGACATGCTGCCCCACCGAGTTGCTATTGGCCAAGATGGTTGGTGCTTCGGCCCGCAGTGCGCTAGAGAGATCCCCTTGTTCGCGAAACCCATGCATTGTGCAAAGGTGTTCCACCAACGCTTGTCGGTCGAGTACTCCCGAGAAATCTCGAGTGTAGTCGATGCAGTAGATCCCGTACCCACACCCCAGAAGGTGGCGCTCGAGAGCTGGCAGCGCATCCTGCAGCGTGCCCATGGGAACCTCCAACACGTCCACCTTCGCTACAAACAGGCCGGCGGGCTCGTTCTCCGGGTATAGCACTCTCCACGCCTTCTGCACCTTCTTGTCGGTGTCGTCCTCGATCTTGGACACCGTTGCTCGAACAGCTCCGCTCGCGTTTCCTTGGAGAGCGATGGTGTGCAGCAGGTTGGCTTGGATGTTACCCTTGTGCGGCACGCTCTGGCGCACCGCAATAGATATCCTCGACACAATGCGCTTGGCAGACCCTTCTTCGCCAACGGTACACAATATGTGGCCTCCGCGGGGGACCGTGTCGGAGTGTTCTAGGTACCCAAACACGTACAGGTCGTCTACAAAGGTTGGCAAGCCCTCGAGGGGGCGAAGAGCCGTCTGGCCAAGGTGGTTTGCTAGGTAGTCGGCTTGGGCTATGTCTGGCACAAGGTTGCTACCGTGCGCGTTCTCCAACAGCAAGTGGGCTGCCACCGCTTTTTCGCATCGTATCCCCATCCCGCGAAAGGTTGCTTGTACCGACATTGTTGCTATTGTGCGTGTGGAAAGCGACGGGTATACTATGGTGGTCTTGCACACCTCGGTATCCCTATTCTCTAATAGGCAGTATTTGGAGTACCAATACACCGCCAGCAACCGGCTTCCCAAAAAACCGCGTTCGTGTTGTGGGTGGTGGGGGTTGCCGTTCGTGTAGTAGAGGGTTGGAGCAGACGGTAGCCCAAACCGGGGGTAGCCCCGGCGGAAAATACGCTCTTCTAAAGCTATATGCTGGTGCCGAACCTTATCTCGACCGCAGGTGCGGCATAGTGGTATATCACTCTGTACGCCTTTTCCACAAGATTTACATGGTACCGGAATCTTACGGCCTTGGCGGATCTTAAACAGGTGAACCTTACAGTAAGTGCCGCAGCAGCTCTTTCCACAAAGAGCTCGTTCACCAACTTTTGTCCAGTCGCAAATATTATAGCCCTTCATGTTGCGATGTAAATACCTCAAGTATATAACTGTCATGCGTATCTCTAGCCCTTGAGCCAGCGAGGGGGGGGGGGAGGGGTGCTGGAAATAGGCTGGGAGCCTCCGCGGGGCGGGGAGGGCCCCAAGCCGGGGTGTTCCAGAACCCCCCACGCCGTCCCTTCATGTATATAGTTTTTGGGTAAAGGTCAAAGAATTGGCCAGCGGGCTGTGGAGACGACGCCCGCTTGCCTACACAATGTGCGCCAGAACCTCCATTCCCCTTGGGGAAGCTAGGAGCTCTCAACTGGGAGTGGGGGGTGCCTAGGAGCTCTCAATTGGGAAATAAGGGCTCCCAGCAGGAAGTGTCCCAGAACCCCCACTCTGTATACTACTAAGTGAGATTTTTCTTTCCTTACTATGATTGCCTTTCTTTTAATTTTGTTTTGTATGATGCTTAGAATAACTACTCTAAACGTCAATGGGCTCCGTAACAATCAGAAAAGAGATTTTCTTTTTAATCTTTTAAATCGGGAAAAACATGATATCATTTGTTTACAAGAAACTCATAGTACTCTAGAAGATGAAGATTATTAGAAACAACAGTGGGGAGGGGAGATTTTTTTCAGCCATGGTGAAACTTTCTCGAGAGGAGTAGCTATTCTAGCATCAAATAAAAACGGAATTAAACTCACTAACAAAGATAATGACAAAGAGGGGCGTTTAGTTAAAGCGGATTTTCTTTGGAAAGGGATAAATATCGGTGTTGTGTCTATATATGCTCCTAATTTTATGTATCCTAGGAAAAAAGTTTTTTAAATATTTGGCCAACTTTTTATATGAAGATCATAACTGGATAGTTAATGGCGACTTTAATTGTCAACTTGACATTGATGGTAATGATAATAAGTATTCCTGAATTAAATAACCTTATTTTAGAAAAAGATATGTATGATGTTTGGAGAACTTTGTATCCAGATGAGCAGGGTTATACATTTTATCATAAGGGTCTCAAAAGAAGCAGTAGGATTGATTATTCCTTTGTCACAAGCAACTTGCTATTTATCATACCTGAAGCCAGTGTCAGTTCTGTAGGTGTATCTGATCACTGTGCTCTTAGTTTTAGACTTCAAAAACAAGAAGTCACACGGGGACCAGGCAGATGGTTTTGTAATAATAATATTTTGAAAGATGATCAATGCAAAGACCGTATTAAATTCTTCTGGGATTATTGGAAATTAAAAAAAAGTACCTTTGACAGCATTCTCAGTTGGTGGGATGTGGGTAAAATGAATTTAAAAGAGATTATTAAAGATTACGATTCGGAAGTGTATTACAAAGAAAAAAAGCATAAATGTCATCTTCAGAAAACTCTTAGAAATCTTATGAATAAACCTACTCCCGACCCCAACGCTATCTTTGAAGTTGAGAACAAAATTTAAAATTATGTGATGAAAGATTTTGACGAATCTAGAAATAGAATGCACATAATTAAAATGGCAGAAGAAAAACCAAGTAAACTCTTCCTTGGAATGGAAAAGCAGAGATCTAACGATAATATTATTCATAATTTAAAAGATGAGAATGGTACAATTTACACTGACGCCATTTCCATGTGTAAATATGTTAATTTGTTTTACCAAAATTTGTATTCAGCTGAGAATATTGACAGTGAAGCTGCTGAAGATATATTGAACACCATTAAACAAGTAAATTTTCCTGATGATGAAATTGAAGACTTAGAAAGTTTCATTACAGAAAACGAAGTTTTTCAAGCCATCAATCTAATGAATACTTGTAAATCACCAGGTTTAGATGGTTTAACTACTGAGTTTTATACCTTTTTTTTGGCCGCTCATAAAATACGATTCTTTAGAAGTTATCAATGAATGTAATAAGACCTTTTCTCTCCCAACTACTATGAATACCGCCTTGATTCGTCTTATTTTTAAGAATAGAGGGGAAAGAAGTGTTCTTAAAAATTGGAGGCCCATTAGCCTTCTTAATGTAGATTATAAAATTATCTCCAAAGTTATTACCAATCGTTTAAAGAGAATTATGCCGTTTATTATAGGAAATGATCAATCCTGTGGTGTGAAAGACAGAAATA
This sequence comes from Zoroaster sp. YZ-2022, assembly GCA_029582265.1. Taxonomy (NCBI): domain Eukaryota; kingdom Metazoa; phylum Echinodermata; class Asteroidea; order Forcipulatida; family Zoroasteridae; genus Zoroaster; species Zoroaster sp. YZ-2022. The sequence continues at coordinate 25,262,582 of CM055822.1, read as the reverse complement.
TTCATGATAATTTAATGCTACTCAGAGATGTTATTTATTATGTTAATAATGAAGAAGAACAAGCTGCTCTTATCAGTATTGACCAGGAAAAGGCCTTTGATAGAATTGAATGGAAATATGTTTGACATAATGGGAGCTATGGGAATTCCTAAAGTTTTGATTAATTGGGTTAAAATTCTTTACAGTAATCCTAACAGTACAGTTCTAGTTAATAATTTCATTATTGAACCTTTTCAAGTGACTCGAGGTATTAGGCAAGGATGCCCCCTGTCACCACTTTTATATGCTATTTGTGCAGAAGGATTAGGAAATCTTATAAGAAATAATATGAAAGGCATTTCCCTTCCTAATACTGATTGCTCCTTGAAACTGATTCAACACGCTGATGACGCTACTATTTTTATTTCTGATAATAACGATTTTAGTATTCTTGAATTTAAAAAAAAAATGTATAGCAAAGGATCCGGTTCTAGAATTAATATACACAAATCGCAGGGGCTTTGGATTGGTAAGGGGGGGGGGGGGGTTATGGACTAACGATCACTTCAAAATTCTGGGTATCTTCTTTGGGAATCACGACAACACAAAAAGAAATTGGGAACCGAGAATAAGCAAAATGAAAGCTGTTCTTGAGAAATGGAAGGGGAGGAATTTAACTATGAAAGGAAAAGCTGTTATTTTCAACAGTTTCATTGGTGCAAGTTTATCTTACCACAGTTCTATCATTCACTGCCCCAATAATTATGTTAATGAAATGGAGAGTATCAAGTGGTCTTTCTTCTGGGATGGTAAACCAGATAAAATAAAAAGAAAGACGATTACTGGGCCCATAGACAGGGGAGGTATTGGAATTGTTGATATTCCGCTTAAATTACAGACTTTAAAACTAAATGTGTTGAAGAAATACCATACTACATCCAGGAAATGGAGACACCTTTTTGATTACTGTTTATGTATCGCTAGTGGAAAGAATGAACTTGGTTGGTACATATTAGATAATCCTAATGCTATTAGTCCAAATACCCAAGTTTTTTATAAGGAATTAATTCTAGCCTTCAAGAAATCTGGAATTAATTACAATAAAGTTTTTTCTTGTGTTAATGAAACCCACGAGCTTCCCCTTTGGAAAAATGGTACTGTTACCAAGGACAATGGAAAAGAATTAGACAGCAAAATTTTAAGGCCCATGGGCTTTGAAATGTTGAAGTATGTTCTTAAACATGGTAAAATTTTGTCTCATCAGACACTAGCAAATGGATGTAACATTTTACCTTTAAATGCAGGAAGGATAGTCGCCAGTTTGGAAAGAAACATTAACAATGATTACATTACTGAAAACCGAGAGGGCCCAGCAAACCACTTTCTGAACAATCTCACTTTCAAAGATAAGAAAGGAGACATCAATAAGAGATTTCTGGATATGAATGTAAAAACTATCTACAGTTATTTGATTACTAACCAATTTAAGCCTCCTGCTGTAGTCCAATATTGGATTAATTATTTTCACATAACTGACCCTGATATCAATAAATGGACGTTGTCCTCTTATGGAAGCTGAAGAGAGGAACTTGTGGTTTAAAGTTAAGCATAAAATTCTTCCCACCAAAAACAAACTTTATAGATTAGGAATTACCAGTAATAATTTTTGCCTACTCTGCAACAGGTCTACTGAAACCATCGAACATCTTTTTATCGAATGCGAGGAATGTTATGACGCCTGGCTCTTTGTAGAAAACATTGTTAAAAAATACTTAAGGAACACCCATTTTTATTTATTCGACAGTAATAGAATCCTCGGCATTAACATTACGAACAATAGGGTTTTACTTTTAATTGGTAAATTACATAAAATTATCTGGAATGTTCGTTGTGAAGTGGCAAAAAGATTGCAGTGCTCATATTGATATACTTAAAGTGTATAAAAGAAACCTGAAGAAATTCATTCTTATGGAAAATAACAGATTGGGTATAGATGCTTTTAACTGATTTATGCAAAAAATTGTGCTCTGTGCTATTATGACAAAGACAAACTTAAATTCACCTTTTGATTATAAGTTGTTAGTTTTTTAGTCTTGCTTATTTTAGTTTGTGTGATCTTTTTAACTGTTTATATTTAACTTACAAATTGTCTCCCTTGTTTAATATTTCACGTATGTACTTGTTTTTTTGTTTTAACTCACCTATTGTTTTAAACTGTGTTTTGTTTTGATTGAAATAAATGGAGTTGTATGACTCCAAAGGAATGAAAGAAAAAAAAAGAAAAAAAAGAAAAAGAAAAATAAATAATAATAATAATAATAAGTGTGTGTGGACTTATCCACCAACTAAGTGGTGCTCAAGGCGCATTATATTATTACCCCTGCTCATAAGGCTCATAAATCATTCCTGAAACCATCTCAGCTCCCTGGGGAGTATACAGCTCAATTGCTGCCATTACAGCGCATATAGGGCTAATCAACCAACTCTGCCCTCACAGGTACCCATTTAACCCCTGGGTGGAGAGAAGCAATTATGGTTAAGTGTCTTGCTCAAGGACACAAGTGTCACGGCCGGGATTCGAACCCACATTCTGCTGCTAACACCAGAACTTGAGTTCGGTAAGCTAGACCGCTCGGCCACGACACTCCAATGAGTTCATCTAAAACAAGCACTCTGATTCCATGCCCTGTTGATCGTGAAGATATTGTCCCTGTAATGTATTCGATCATACTTATATAAATGGTTATATGTAATAAGAACATTTGGAGAAAACAATTAAAAAGAACAAAAACCCTGTTCCATACTGTAACGCCGTATTTTGTATATCAATGCACTCAAGTGTTATTTAAAATTCTAAAATATATTAACCTCAGGCAGCTAGGATAATACTGTTTACTGTATATCTTCAATCATTAAGTTAAACATACTCATAAAATAAATTTTCTCTAAAAACGATGAAATTTGAATTGTTTATTTTAAATTTATTTACAAATCATCATATTCTATGACACTTGTTTTATATTTCAATGCACTCAACTTAACTATTGTCTATCGAGATTTATTTGTAAATTAAATTTTCTAAAATGAGTGAACCTCAGGCAGTAGATTTTCTCAACTTGTTGGATACATGACAACGTTTCATAAAGTATGCCCTATGATTTCAGGAAAATCTGAGAACATTAATAGATATATACCAATGTTGGCCATATCTGCTTTAACGCGATGTTTTCTACCCTATTTCATTAACCCAACTTACATTTTTAACGTACAACACAACATAATCATCAACAATTGTGCAGATCATCTGTTTAATGAATATGTAAAGAGAACATTTGGAGAAACAAATTAAAAAGAAAAAAATGAAAACATATCATCTGTTTAATGTAAATCTGATTTTAACCAAAAATCAAACACAATGGTGATCAAAGTGTATTATACTGATCCGTAAATCATAAAGCTAAACATACTCATGTAATAAATTGTTTCTATGAGGAAATGAGTATGTGCAAATTGTCACACAAAATCACACTTATTCATTGAAGGGCTATAGGACAACGGACTGTTATTTTATGTTTTGTATTTCTATTCAGGGAGCTGTTGTCTATCGAGATTCATTTGTAAAATTTTCTAAAATGAGTGAACCTCAGGTATAGTTTTAAGAAAATGTGAGAACATTGATGGATATATATCGATGTAGGCCTATATCTGCTTTAACGCGATATTTAACCCTACTTCGTGGTTTTATTTTTTTTATAGGCCTAATGACCTGAAAAATAACTACCGGTATATTAATGGATTTAATGGTCTTTGTTTTAACCCTACTTTGTTTTCCCATCTTAGATTGCTATCCAACAACACAATCAATGAAATTGCTCCAGAAACATTCGATGGTTTACAAAATCTCAAAGAATTGTAAGTATTCATGTCATGAAGTTCAAACACTCGGCATCGAACCCACCGATTTCTCTTCAATGAAGTAATGTCTCATTGCAAAAAAATTAGATGCAGTGCTTATTTCATGTCTGCTGATCAAAATCAGCAGACATTGCGTTTTTAACTATTTTCTACGTACAACTCAACATAATCATCAACAATTGTATAGATCATCTGTTTAATGAATATGCAATGAGAACATTTAGAGAAACAAATTAAAAAGAAAAATGTGAAGACATATCATCTGTTTAATGTAAATCTGATTTTAACCAAACACCATACATATATGAATGGTGATAAAAGTATATACTGAGCTACATTTTTCAAGGATCCGTTGTTTAATGTATATGTTCAATCATAAAGTTAAAAAATCTCATATAATAAATTGTCTATAACCAGGGTATTTGTATTGTTCGTTTTCAATTTATTTACAAATTGTCGCACTATATCACATTTATTCATTGAAGGCTACAGGACAACGAACTGATATTTATATGTTTTATATTTCGATGCACTCAATTGTTGTCTATTGAGATTCATTTGTAAATTAAATTTCTAAAATGAGTGAACCTTTCGCAGGAAATTATTTCAACTTGTTTGATACTAGTGGGACAATAACTGATCATTTGTTTACAAATTGCCCTGAACCTTTTGCTGAATCTTGGGTTTATCCTAACCCAGTTTCAAGCGACCACCACGCGCTATACTTCATTCAACCTTGGAATTACTAAACCACAGCCTCACTAAAACATTCTTTGTGAATTTGTAATATACGATCAAGCTGAATTTGCTTGAATTAGCTCCGTGGGATTTGTTTATTGACCGCGACGACATTGATTCAACGTGGGAGGGGTTCCTTGACTTGTTTCACGCTGCTTCTAAGGATGCAATACCTCGTAAGATCCAAGCCTTGTGGATCAACCGGGAAAGCCTTGGATCAACTGGGAAATCAAAGATCTGATCAACAAAAACACCGCTACTTTAAGCGAGCTCAACAATCGAACAGTTTAGCTTACACACTAAGAAATAAGGTGCAACTGGGGTGCAGGTTTTTGCTGAGTTGGTCAAATATGAAAATGGTGCAGATTTCAATTCTCAAAGACGCCTCCGTAGGGGAGGCACACATTCAGGGGGTGCCAAGTCTGCACCCACAGGGGTGGTGCTATTGTATGAACGATATGCACCCCTAGGCTATGGGTGCAGATTTGAACCATTATTTCTTAGTGTGTACTGGGACAGTTACAAACAAGTACGGTACGGAATATGGTCAAGAGAGAGGTAAACGCGTCATACTGGCGATATGTGTATGATCTGTTCGCCCTTTGTACCAGACAATTGGAAACGTTTCTTTGCCTATGTACGATCACAGAAACGTAACCCACCTCCTCCTGTTCAAGTGATGAACATGTAATCAATCAACCATCAGACATTGCACAACAATTTGCTTCGTTTTTTCAGACTGTTTTTTCCACATCAGCTGATGCTTTACCGTCAGTACCAGCTACATGTGAACTGCCAATTCCTCCCTTGGGGAATATTCATATTTCCCACAGTGAGGTATTTCGTCAACTCTCTAATTTAAATGAGCGAAAGTCACCGGGACCTGACGGACTTACACCAACTATCTTAAAGAAATCTGCGAAAGTTGTCTCCCCGGTTTTACAACGCATTTTCACATTGTGGCTATCGCGGGGGATATTACCAACCTCGTGGAAACACGCTCATATTTGGCCAGTTTTGAAGTCAGGTGACCGATCGTTAACATCTAACTATCGCTGCAAGAATAGCTAATGCTATATTGGTAGCCACCTTAATGATCGTTTGCTTTCCCCTGTGCAGCATGGGTTTGAAGGGGGAAATAACGTGTTACACAACTTTTGAGCATCACTAAGGCCAAACAGTTTCTGGTCATAGCTCGGCTTCAAAATCGGTGCGGTGACGTTTTTTTCCCTCTTTTTTGCCAACCAGTGAAATACGTGATAGATGTATACGCGGTTATTGGAACAGACCAAATGTCCCATACACAAAGTATATGTGACCCGCTCTACAAAGAAGAGTATTATGTCGCACAAATAAAAAAAAATTGTTATATATATAGTTGAATTGGTCACATTACAAGCTTTAATTTGGTACAGGTTTGACCCCTGTGGCATTTTGCATTCTGGAGATATATTAATAATTTGCATATTCATATTTTACAATGTAACAAAAGTGCTTTCAGAGATACAGCCCTTTAAACATACTAAGTGGAAAAAGAAATGAGCTAAAAATAAACTCTCTTGAATGCCCATAGCAACAGTTATGTTATTGATAGCGGGTGTTAAAACCGTATCACTACGAAAGCATAACATTGGTGGGTTTTTCCTCTTAAACGAACAAAGAGTAAAACAAAAGACGAAAACAATGCACACAAAAACGTTTGTTTTTTCATCTTTATTCATCAATATTAATATTTCTGAAAATAAATTATGAAAATATTGATATTATAGAAGCCAACAAACCAAAAAAAATTAAAAAATCAGTTTGTGAAGATTTGTTCACCCGTCTCCACATAGAACAGCCCTTTACGTGTAACAACATAGCGTTAATACCCTTTTTCGTAGAGCGGGTCACATATTTAGAGAGGCCTCACAAATCGGGCAAACGTTCTTATCCCTATGTGAAAAAATTGTTTAAAACACAGCACAGCAGAATTCCAATCAATCCAGCAATAATATAATATAAGTATGCTTTCAGGAAAATCTAATAACATTGGTGAAAATAACCATATTAACAGGCCTTAATGATCTTTGTTTTAAACCTACTTTGTTTTCCCATCTTAGATGGCTGTCCAACAACAGCATCAGTATAATTGCTCCAAGAGCATTTGCTGATCTACAAAATCTCAGTTTGTTGTAAGTATTCTTGTCATGAATTTTAATCACGCAGCATCGAAACACCGATTTCTCTTGATTGAAGTTACGTCTCGTTGTAAACAAATTAGATGAAGTGCTTAGTTCATGTTTCCGATCAAAATATATGTATGCATTTGTACAGATTATTTGTTTAATGTATGTCTAATTCTAATCAAAAGTCATACTTATAAATGGTTATGTAATGAGAACACTCAAGTGCATGCCGATCGAAATAATATTATATGTATGTATTTTCACTTTTTTCTACTTAAGACACAACATAATCATCAACATTTCTACAGATCATCTGTTTAATTTACATTTGATTTTAACCAAAAATCATACTTATTGAAATGGTTATATATACCGGTAATGAGAACATTGGGAAAATAAATTGTTTTGTTTTTCAAAATAATGTTTTTAACCCACATGGTTTTCCCATCATAGATGTCTGGACAACAACAATATTAGTACACTTTCACCCAGAACATTTGATGGTCTACAAAACCGTACTTTAGACAGATCTGTTGTTAATAATAATAATATCGGGCATTTTAAAGCGCTTTTAAACAAGGTATCAAAGCGCTGTACATTATTACCCCTGCTCATCAGGCGCATAAATCATTCCAGGAACCATCTCAGCTCCCTGGGGAGTATACAGCTCAATTGCTGCCATTTCGGCGCATATGGGCTAATCAAACACAACAACCAACTCTGCCCTCAGAGGTACCCATTTACTCCTGGGTGGAGAGAAGCATTTATGGTAAAGTGTCTTGCTCAAGGACACAAGTACCACGGTCGCAGCCAGGATTCGAACCCACATTCTGACGACTCAGCCATCAGAACACAAATCCGATGCACTAAACCGCTCGACCATGTTAAATGAAAATCTTGAACCATAAAGGATAAATATACTCAGGATCGTTTTAAACTAATTTACAATTCGTCAGACTGGTGAATGAAGGGTTATAGGACAACCAGGCGTGTAGCCAGATATTTTTCATGGGGGGGGGGGGGCTTAGATGTGCAAATTATATCTGTGAGCTCAATTCTTGCACGCATGCCCAGGTGTAGATAATCCCCCCCCCCAAAAAAACACCAACAACAACAACAACAACAACAACAACAACAACAAACAAACAAACAAACAAACAAACAAAAACAAAAAACTCTTAAAACAACACCGGCACTTTCTGTACCATTTCAGCCCCGTGCCTCTCCGGCTACGCCACTGAGGACAACCATTTAAAAAAAAATTGTTGACGCGCTCAATTATTGTCTACCGATGTTTATTGTATTTTTATTTATTTATTTATTATTATTTTAAATAAATGGACCTCGTTCATGATAAATATTGCAATGTTTGCTTTCAAGAAACTTACAAGAACATTGATATGTACCGACGTATGCTTTAGCACGATGTTGTTTAACCGTACTTCATATGTCTGAACTTAGATAGGCTAACATTAAAATTATATCCAGAACATCGATGGTTTACAAACGCACTTACTTATCATAAATTGCAAACAAGCAGGAACCAGCCATAATTATTTCATTTTACTGAAATTTCTCTATTTTACAAAATTAGAGTGAGTACAAATTTCTCGTGTTTACATATCGAAATGTTTTATGCATTTGCACTAGTTTATTTCGCTATTTTCGAAACAAAGTAATTTAATGAGCTAACCATTTTAAGGAATTAGTTATTTGATTTATTGCATACAACCGGTAATTGTTATCGAAGCAATAAAACTATAACCAAATACATTGGCTTTAATATAATGTTTTAACCCTACTTTGTTTTCCTATCTAAGATTGCTGCAGAATAACAATTTAAGTAAAATTGCCCCAGGAACATTTGAGGGTCTACAAAAGCTCAATCACCTGTAAGTTTTCATGTCATCAATTTCAGTTACTAACCATTTTGGATCCCTGAAATTCCAAACTTAGATTGTCAGACAAAAGAAACAACATTTACCCTGGTGATCCCGTGATGATTTGGTGATACACTCACTGGATATCTATCAGAATTGACCGACAAACACTTTGCAAATTGTCACACAAAATCACACTTATTCATTGAAGGGCTATAGGACAACGGACTGTTATTTTATGTTTTCTATTTCGATGCACGGAGCGGTTGTCTATCGAGATTCATTTGAAAAAATTTCTAAAATGAGTGAAACTCAGGAATGGTTTTAAGAAAATATGAGAACATTGATGGATATATATATCGATGTAGGCCTATATCTGCTTTAACACGATGTTTTAACCCTACTTCGTGGTTTTATTTTCTTTATAGTCCTAATGACCTGCAAAATAACTATATTAAGGGATTTAATGGTCTTTGTTTTAACCCTACTTCGTGGTTTTATTTTCTTTATAGGCCTAATGACCTGCAAAATAACTATATTAAGGGATTTAATGGTCTTTCTTTTAACCCTACTTCGTGGTTTTATTTTCTTTATAGTCCTAATGACCTGCAAAATAACTATATTAAGGGATTTAATGGTCTTTGTTTAACCCTACTTCGTGGTTTTATTTTCTTTATAGTCCTAATGACCTGCAAAATAACTATATTAAGGATTTAATGGTCTTTCTTTTAACCCTACTTCGTGGTTTTATTTTCTTTATAGGCCTAATGACCTGCAAAATAACTATATTAAAGATTTAATGGTCTTTGTTTTAACCCTACTTCGTGGTTTTATTTTCTTTATAGGCCTAATGACCTGCAAAATAACTATATTTAGGGATTTAATGGTCTTTGTTTTAACCCTACTTCGTGGTTTTATTTTCTTTATAGTCCTAATGACCTGCAAAATAACTATATTAAGGGATTTAATGGTCTTTGTTTTAACCCTACTTCGTGGTTTTATTTTCTTTATAGGCCTAATGACCTGCAAAATAACTATATTAAGGGATTTAATGGTCTTTGTTTTAACCCTACTTCGTGGTTTTATTTTCTTTATAGGCCTAATGACCTGCAAAATAACTATATTAAGGGATTTAATGGTCTTTGTTTTAACCCTACTTCGTGCTTTTATTTTCTTTATAGTCCTAATGACCTGCAAAATAACTATATTAAGGGATTTAATGGTCTTTGTTTTAACCCTACTTCGTGGTTTTATTTTCTTTATAGGCCTAATGACCTGCAAAATAACTATATTAAGGGATTTAATGGTCTTTGTTTTAACCCTACTTTGTTTTCCCATCTTAGATTGCTATCCAACAACACAATCAGTGAAATTGCTCCAGAAACATTCGATGGTTTACACAATCTCAAAGAATTGTAAGTATTCATGTCATGAAGTTCAAACACTCGGCATCGAACCCACCGATTTCTCTTCAATGAAGTAATGTCTCATTGCAAAAAAATTAGATGCAGTGCTTAGTTCATGTCTGCCGATCGAAATATGTTTGCGTTTTTAACTATTTTCTACGTACAACGCAACATAATCATCAACAATTGTATAGATCATCTGTTTAATGAATATGTAATGAGAACATTTAGAGAAACAAATTAAAAAGTAAAATGTGAAAACATATCATTTGTTTAATGTAAATCTGATTTTAACCAAACACCATGCATATATGAATGGTGATAAAAGTATATACTGAGCTACATTGTTCAAGGATCCGTTGTTTAATGTATATGTTCAATCATAAAGTTAAAAAATCTCATATAATAAATTGTCTCTAACGAGGGCATTTGTATTGTTCGTTTTAAATTTATTTACAAATTGTCGCACTATATCACATTTATTCATTGAAGGCTACAGGACAACGAACTGATATTTATATGTTTTATATTTCGATGCACTCAATTGTTGTCTATTGAGATTCATTTGTAAATTAAATTTCTAAAATGAGTGAACCTTTCGCAGGAAATCATTTCAACTTGTTTGATACTAGTGGGACAATAACTGATCATTTGTTTAAAAATTGTCCTGAACCTTTTGCTGAATCTTGGGTTTATCCTAACCCAGTTTCAAGCGACCACCACGCGCTGTACTTCATTCAACCTTGGAATTACTAAACCACAGCCTCACTAAAACATTCTTCGTGAATTTGTAATGTACGACCAAGCTGACTTTGATCATTTGAATCGTTTGCTTGAATTAGCTCCGTGGGATTTGTTTATTGACCCCGACAACATTGATTCAACGTGGGGTTCCTTGACTTGTTTCACGCTGCTTCTAAGGATGCAGTACCTCGTAAGATCCAAGCCTTGTGGATCAACCGGGAAAGCCTTGGATCAACTGGGAAATCAAAGATCTGATCAACAAAAACACCGCTACTTTAAGCGAGCTCAACAATCGAACAGTTTAGCTTACACACTAAGAAATAAGGGTGAAACTGGGCTGCAGGTTTTTGCTGAGTTAGGCACATTTGAAAATGGTGCAGATTTGCACCCTCAAAGGCGCCTCCGTAGGGGAGGCACACATCCAGGGGGTGCCAAGTCTGCACCCACATGGGTGCTGCTATTGTATCAACGATATGCACCCCTATGGGTGCAGATTTGAACCATTATTTCTTAGTGTGTACTGGGACAGTTACAAACATACGGAATATGGTCAAGAGAGAGGTAAACGCGTCATACTGGCGATATGTGTATGATCTGTTCGCCCTTTGTACCAGACAATCGGAAACGTTTCTTTGCCTATATACGATCACAGAAACGTAACCCACCTCCTCATGTTCAAGTGATGAACATGTAATCAATCAACCATCAGACATTGCACAACAATTTGCTTCGTTTTTTCAGTCTGTTTTTTCCACATCAGCTCATGCTTTACCGTCAGTACCAGCTACATGTGAACTGCCAATTCCTCCCTTGGGGAATATTCATATTTCCCACAGTGAGGTATTTCGTTAACTCTCTAATTTAAATGAGCGAAAGTCACCGGGACCTGACGGACTTACACCAACTATCTTAAAGAAATCTGCGAAAGTTGTCTCCCCGGTTTTACAACGCATTTTCACATTGTGGCTATCGCGGGGGATATTACCAACCTCGTGGAAACACGCTCATATTTGGCCAGTTTTGAAGTCAGGTGACCGATCGTTAACATCTAACTATCGCCGCAATAATAGCTAATGCTATAATTCGTAGCCACCTTAATGATTGTTTGCTCTCCCCTGTGCAGCATGGGTTTGAAGAGGGAAATCACGTGTTACACAACTTTTGAGCATCACTAAGTTCTGGTCATAGCTCGGCTTCAAAATCGGTGCGGTGACGTTTTGTTTTTTTCTTTTTTTTGCCAACCAGTGAAATACGTGATAGATGTATACGCGGTTATTGGAACAGACCAAATGTCCCATACACAAAGTATATTTAGAGAGGCCTCACAAATCGGGCAAACGTTCTTACCCCTATGTGAAAAAAATTGTTTAAAACACAGCACAGCAGAATTCCAATCAATCCAGCAATAATATAATATAAGTATGCTTTCAGGAAAATCTAATAACATTGGTGAAAATAACCATATTAACAGGCCTTAATGATCTTTGTTTTAAATCTACTTTGTTTTCCCATCTTAGATGGCTGTCCAACAACAGCATCAGTATAATTGCTCCAAGAGCATTTGCTGATCTACAAAATCTCAGTTTGTTGTAAGTATTCTTGTCATGAATTTTAATCACGCAGCATCGAAACACCGATTTCTCTTGATTGAAGTTACGTCTCGTTGCAAACAAATTAGATGAAGTGCTTAGTTCATGATTGCCGATCAAAATATATGTATACATTTGTACAGATTATCTGTTTAATGTATGTCTAATTCTAACTAAAAGTCATACTTATGAATGGTTATGTAATGAGAACACTCAAGTGCATGCCGATCGAAATAATATTATATGTATGCATTTTCACTTTTTCTACTTAAGACACAACATAATCATCAACATTTCTACAGATCATCTGTTTAATTTACATTTGATTTTAACCAAAAATCATACTTATTGAATGGTTATATATACTGGAAATGAGAACATTGGGAAAATAAATTGTTTTGTTTTTCAATATAATGTTTTTAATCCTACTTGGTTTTCCCATCATAGATGTCTGGACAACAACAATATTAGTACACTTTCACCCAGAACATTTGATTGTCTACAAAAGCGTACTTTAGACAGATCTGTTGTTAAATGAAAATCTTGAACCATAAAGGATAACAATACTCAGGATCGTTTTAAACTAATTTACAATTCGTCACACTATGTCACACTGCTGAATGAAGGGTTGTAGGACAACCAGGCGTGTAGCCAGATATTTTTCATGGGGGGGGGGGGGGCTTAGATGTGCAAATTATATCTGTGAGCTCAATTCTTGCACGCATGCCCAGGTGTAAATAATCCCCCCTCAAAAAAATAAACAAACAAACACACAAACAAACAAAACAAAACAAACAAACAAACAAACAAAAACAAAAAACTCTTAAAAACAACACTTTCTGTACCATTTCAGCCCCCCTCCTCTCCAGCTACGCCACTGAGGACATTTTTATTATTTTTATTTTGACGCGCTCAATTATTGTCTACCGATGTTTATTGTATTTTTATTTATTTATTTATTATTATTTTAAATAAATGAACCTCGTTCATGATAAATATTGTAATGTTTCACAAGTATGCTTTCAAGAAACTTATAAGAACATTGATATATACCGATGTATGCTTTAGCACGATGTTGTTTAACCCTACTTCATATGTCTCAACTTAGATAGATGGACAACTAGGCTAACATTAAAATTATATCCAGAACATCGATGGTTTACAAACGCACTTACTTATCATAAATTGCAAACAAGCAGGAACCAGCCATAATTATTAATTTTTACTGAAATTTCTCTATTATTTTTACCAAATTAGAGTGAGTACAAAGTTCTCGTGTTTACGTATCGGAATGTTTTATGCATTTGCACTAGTTTATTTCGCTATTTTCGAAACAAAGTAATTTAATGAGCTAACCATTTTAAGGAATTAGTTATTTGATTTATTGCATACTACCGGTAATTGTTATCGAAGCAAAAAAAAAATATAACCAAATACATTGGTTTTAATATAATGTTTTAACCCTACTTTGTTTTCCTATCTAAGATTGCTGCAGAATAACAATTTAAGTAAAATTGCCCCAGGAACATTTGAGGGTCTACAAAAGCTCAATCAGCTGTAAGTTTTCATGTCATCAATTTCAGTTACTAACCATTTTGGATCCCTGAAATTCCGAACTATGACTGTCAGACAAAAGAAACAACAGTTACCCTGGTGATCCCGTGATGATTGATAAATGAATGTATGACTTTTTGAGTGATCAGCAAGCTGAATATATAAACCAGGTGAAGCATAAATTCGTTTTATGTTTTGAACGGTTTCGAACGAAATAGACATGTCCCAAAATGACGAAATTAACGTCGATCTGTTTGATAACGAGGCTCTCGGTGTTGAATGTTATGCGATATGCGAACTTGAGTCGTTCACACACACAGACCCGTGTGTAAACACCTGCAATCGGGGACATCCTTTGTCAAATTCCTTTGTCCAAAAAAGCGGGGACATATTGTTCTCCATTGTGATAGCAACCGGGGACTATTGTCCCTTTTCTTATTGCTATCACTATGTGGACATTCCTTTGTTTTCCTGTACTTAAGCACAGGAATTTCTTAAAATCGTTCCCATTTCACACAGAAGAGTGTTTTTTGAGCGGTTTTCGTTCTATTTTTCCCTTTTAATAATATCCTTCGATTTAAGTCAAAGAACCTGCCTAGACAAATCACTAATTTCAGAGATATTCGTACTTTTCCAAAGTCCAAAAACACTGTGTGGACGTGTGTAAGTCCACACAATGCACAGAGTTCCTACACTATGTGGACATCCTTTCTTCCGAAGTCCACATAGTGTATGCTACGCCTGTGCACACACACACACACACACACACACACACACAGCGAATAATTCAGAGCTGTCCTGCCCGGTACGATCACTTGGGAAAAATACTGCTGTAGGTTCTCAAAGTTGCAGTGTCATTCAGAGAGAAAAAAATGAAAATTCATTCAGATGTTTCGTATTCATCCTTATGTTGATTTGTTTTTGTTTCACTATTTTACTAATTTGATAGCACATGAGACCAACATATTTCATCCCTGTTTGATAAAATGATCAATTTAACACCACCAAGTTTCATTTAGACCTGTGATTATTTTTGTTTTGCGAATTTAACAGTGGGACTCACTGACTGAATATTACTTTTTTAGATACGTCTTGCTTTCCACTATCAAGACACTGATAAACATTTTAACTGCACAATCGTTTATCATGGCTATCATTTCGCAAGGCAATAATTAAGTCATGTGTGGCGCGCGCTGCTCACTTGACGGTCCAGTTATGAAAAAAAGTTCAAAAATGTTGGGATGGGGTTTACAAAAATAGTTACAAAATCACAGGTTGCAGTTGGTCGCAGCTAATTTTGTATCAAAATGTTGCTGAAAAATTCAGCTTCAGGGAAATATGAGAATTTAGGGGGGAATCGGTGGGAATTTCTAGTTCCACCATAGCTGAACCAAAAAAGCTATATTTTATTATTTTACCAAATTCCTCAGTTTTTACTGATGAAATAAAAAAGCTAATTTTCAATCGACTTAATTTTGATAGAATATAGAAAATGCACTGGGTTTACAGTTTACGTGACGATACCTTCTGTCAAAAGCCCACAATAGAAATTTTTAATTTATTACCAGCAACCGGCTTTTATCAAATTTTTCAGTTTTTTGAGATTGTAAGGCAGTTCTACAGTCAATAAATATTAGTTTGACTTTAAATTGTTTATAAAATAGTCGTAGGGGGTCTTAGAAACAGAGTTGTTGACTCGAGTCGGTGACTCGGACTCGAGTCCGACTCGAGTCGCCAATTTTTGTGACTTGCGACTTGACTTGACTTGGACAAAAATGACTTGGGACTTGACTTGACTTGGACAAAAATGACTTGTGACTTGACTTGACTTGAGTAAATTTGACTTGACGACATTGCAAGTCATCATGTATTGTAGGTTGTTTTATTACATGTATTTTTCTGGTCAATCCGGCCACGGCAACCGAATACTTTTGTGACGGGGAAAAAATGCCGTCGCGAATCTATACGTAATACATAATAATAGTGTATACTGTACACGTATGTGCCTTGTACTGTAAAGTGTACGCTACATGTCTAGTCTTCAACACAATCCGTCGTAGTGGAAGAAGTGGGCTATTACTGGTAAAGGCATTGCATTAATATTCAAAATAATTTATACAAACGGCTGGAACGAGGTTATAGCGACATTGTTAATTGTATTAAGAATTTGTAAAGTGTTGAACAAATTATCGCAAATTTTTCGTAAAACAAAACCGAATAGCTATTTTGACTCAAATTATGTTTATTATGTGTGTAATCATTAAAGGGTACATGTTTTTTTTTAAATGTTTTACTCCGTAAAAAGGGAATTTTAAAATATTTTACGAACGTAATTTTTAAATTCTCCTTACATCACCTATGCAAGCGTTGTCAGAGTTGTCAACACAGAATCAGTAAGGATTTCATGCACAACGTTGTAATACACTGGATCCGGAGTCCGTGATTTTAACAAATGTATTGTTTGTGACAATTAACAGCGACCAAATAACTAAGAAGCAGCAATTACTAGTTTTTGGGGCGTATACAAAATTTATCTTCTTCCAAATTACCAAATTCCGAGGCCCATATAAGAGTGTAAATTACCATCCGTCGGTTTCCGTCCTGATGGGAGAAAAAGGAATTGTCCCGCGTGTAACAGCATCAACCGTCTGCAAATTTTCGTACAAATATTGAACTGAACCACTCTAAATACATGTTACCTACGCTAGATTGATAATTTTCAGATTAAAAAAAATTAAAACCTCAATCGCTTCTTTCTATACTTTCCACACAACCCTTAATTTCTGGAGCGAATTGATGAAAAACTACCTGGTTCCCTGTTTTGTAAATAACATTGAATTCAGATGCGGACACGAACAAAAACAATGACGCACTACACAATTTGTGAAGCGTTAACGTCATACTTGGCAGGTTTGTTTGCGAGTTTCTGGTCTTCAATAGTCATTTATTTACCTCCCATCATGTTATCACTTGTTTTTCATTTATTTTATTCAATCAGCAACTTATATTAATGAAGTAAAATACGTCTAAACATCTTCAATAAAGTGTCAATCTTTAGGCCTACAGTGTACATTTGAGCCTATACGTTTAGCATACATTTCCCTTCACATGTACTGCACGATACACGGTACACGTGTGTGCGTTGTTGTATAGTTTTCTAGAAAATATTGCCCGATGATTACAGCGAGGTTTCGCGGCTAATTCGAGATAAATGTCACAATTATGTATATCCTATAAACAACAAATGACAAACACTGGATGTATTCTCACTGCCATAACAGGGAACATGACAAACAGAACATTATCATAGGGAAAAAAAGTCTCTGGTTTCTGGTGATCTCCATGTGCGTGGCCTCAGCTAGACCTGCACGTCGGCATTTTATTTTATTATTTTTTGCTATGAATTGAAACGATGTCCAATCGCAGCCACACTTTTTCACATAGGGGTATAAACGTTTGGTTGATTTGTGAGTCCTCTCTTAGCCACCATACTTTGTATAATGGGAAATTTGGTCCCGGCCTATACATGTAAATAAATTAATTTTTTAACAAAACAAAACAAACAGAAAACAAAATCGCGTCACCGCACCAATTTTGAAACTGGAGAATTTTTTTTAGCCTTATTCGGGACGATAAATGACTTGTGACTTGACTTGACTTGAGAAAATTTGACTTGTGACTTGACTTGACTTGGGAAAATTTGACTTGTGACTTGACTTGACTTGAGAAAATTTGACTTGAGACTTGACTTGACTTGAGAACATTTGACTTGTGACTTGACTTGACTTGAGAAAAAATTACTTGGTTACAACACTGCTTAGAAACCTAAAAAAATGTAAAAGAAATAAAATCTGGAACATACGCAAATGACCCCTTTTGGAGCACTTTGGTTTCGCCCTGGCCCACTGTGCGGCAGCCTGGTGAAATCGAGCAAAATAATCCCGGTCTCTTGACTTCGATGTGTGAAATCTTCATGTAATAGTCAGATTCCTCGTATCAGATATAATATCGTGAAAACCAGCAGCTATACGTTAAGCTAAAAAATCAACTCATTTTACGATAAAATTCACCCAGTCATTTTGCCATAAAATGTTTCTGAATGTTTGCTATGTCAACTTAAAATTCACTTTATGCAGCATTCATTCAAAGTACTTCGATGTGTAGTTCGATGTGTGGAAATATACAGGACCTCTGGGATCTGAAAATGTTTCGTATTGCCTACTCGCATCGGTGTTGTGACTTGACACAGAGAGCCTCGGTTTCAATGTGGAAGTGCGCAGACGGGGTTCATTTGAAATTTCGTCTATACCCGCTGTTTTCGTGTTAGACTGTACAACCACAATACATAGTCATATCAATATTTGCGCATGGTCATAATATGAACACTGTTCTATTGTGATTCACTTGTACTTTTAAATTTCTAAAATAAGTGAACCTCAGGCAGTAAAATTATTATCAGCGCCACGAAAAATGAGAAATAATTGTGCAGTAGGCTTTCTCGTGAGTTAAAGTGCGTCTACAATCATTCGACGCATTAAAATAATATCAGAATATCAGAATTCAACCTATTTAACCTTTTAAAGACTCATCCACATGAGATGTTATTTTTCCAAAAATTTAATTTTGTTTCTTGATTTTTCGTATTCAATTGTTTCATAGGATTGGATCACATTCTCATGGCTCACTCTATAGGAAACATTGGCGTATTATTGCACATATTTACTTAGACAACACGTTTTCCATTCCTCTTTATTATTATGCAATGATGAAGTGTAATAAAGACTGGAGTCATGTATATTTTCACTTTGAAGGTTTATAAACTTTGATATGACAAAAATTGTTCTTGGGTTTGAAATGTGGTGAAGTGTGGACCATTAAAATAGTTTTGTTCGGATTTCAGACTTAACAAATCAACACATTGCATGTCATCTTTAATTTTCTCTGTCTTAAATGAGGGTATGTATTAGTAAACGTTTGTTATTGTACATTGTTTATTTACCAGGGTACTGACCAGAGGTGAACCATCCACTGATAACCCAATTGATGTTCAGGATAAAGCGCTAAACGACCTTGTGAGCCTCAACAAACTGTAAGTGAATAATGAAAGCAACCGGTCGAACACGGATAACACTCATTCAAAATAAACTTCAAACACACTTTTTATGGGGGGGGGGGGGGACAATGCCAGACACATGCCAGAAGCTCTCTCTCACTGTTCTTGGTTCTCACGTTTTGTAAGAATTTCTCTCGCTATTTCTCACTGTGCATCCATACATAAGAACCTTCCGTTTTCAGCGAATTCAATCGAGATCAACTTTAGTCTGGAAACACTGCCTTTGTCTTCAGTATCCACCATATTATGTTGATCAATGTGGATAGCTCTGTCCAAACAAGAGCGATGATTGGCGGGAGAAAGGCTTACTAAAATAAAAATAAAAAAGCGTATCCGATTGGTCGAAAAATGGGCCTTTTCAATTTAATATTTTTCAAACAAAAATGTACGCAAAAACGCCACTTTTTCAAGGGAGAACATTTTTTTTTTTTTCAACAATACCAATTTCGGTATAGTTGGAATTTTTGATTTCGTATCAGCCTATTGTCTTTTTAACATTCAACATACACGGAAGGCTATATATACACAAGGCTGAATGCTATTTTATAACATGTTTTTATTTTAGGTTTGTCGATGACTACCGTCTCTGCTGTGAATTTGTTTCAGCTATTCCTGGTTTGAATGACTCTAATTGCAAGACAACAGTGTTAAAGTCAACATTAGACCAATGTGGCAGTCTGATGAGGAACCACGTACTCAGAGTGTTCATGTGGATTATTGGTCTTAGCGCCCTCATTGGTAATTCAATTGTTGTTATATGGAGGTGTTGGCGACGCAACGAAACACATGAGAATAAGACGCACTCGTTCTTGGTGCTCAATTTAGCTATATCTGACCTGATGATGGGGGTTTATATGCTAATCATTGCGAGTGCAGATTTGCAATTTGGGGAGAAGTACTTTAATGGAGCGGAGAGATGGAGGTCTAGTGCAGTTTGCAAGATTGCTGGGGTGCTGTCGGTGCTATCAAGTGAGGCATCTGTCTTCTTCGTCACCATTATCAGTATTGAGTGTTTCCTCTGCGTCGTTTTCCCCTTCAGTTCAATCAAAATTCGGGAGAAAACATTCAGAGCTATTGTCTGCATTATATGGGTATTGGCTGCTTGTCTCAGTATTATTCCAACCGTCATAAGTGGGTCTGATTCGAAAGTGTATGGACTATCCGATGTGTGTATTGGGCTCCCTCTAATAACACGTCCGAATAGTATTGGTAGTGAAGAAAACAATATTTATGAAGAAAGAGAATGGTGGGAACCCAAAATTTCGACTGCAGTTGCTGAGGGAAGTGAACCATCTTGGGTCTATTCTATTGTCCTGTTTCTCGGCGTGAACATGTTGTGTTTTATGATCGTGCTTTGTTGTTACATCGCCATCTTCATCAGTGTCAAACACTCTGCTACGAGTGTCAGGGGGACCGCTCGCCGCCAACGGGAAATCAAGATGACCATCAAAATGGCGCTTATAGTCTGTACCGACCTCGCATGTTGGATGCCTGTCATCATCATGGGGATTCTCTCTCAGACTGGTACGGTGCAGATCAGTCTTCATATGTATGCCTGGATTGCCGTGTTTATCCTACCTATTAACTCATCTTTTAACCCGTTTCTGTATACAGTATACAACTTTTGCTACTAAGCGTCAAAATGCTAAAGCCACCGACGGTTAAAAACGCATAATATTTACACCTTTAAAGGGGCAAAATCGTCACGATCTGAGCAAACTTTAACAGGGCATGGAATTATGTCGTCTAGTTTGTGATGAACACAGTGACTGAAAATTACT
>CM055822.1:25176363-25241215 GCA_029582265.1 Zoroaster sp. YZ-2022 | reverse complement strand
AAATGAATGAACTTAAGTGGAAATAAAAATGATGAAAAATAATTTTAAAAATGAAAAAACAAAACAACCTTTTAAATATAAACCGCAGTGGTGGTAAAAAGCGACAATAGCGGGATTAGCGGCGAATTCACACGATTATGTATGTATCACACACAAGCGCGAGCCGAGCGCGCTGGATGGATTCGACTGCCTACCTACCACATGTACCCTGCCTGTACATCTGTACATTATTTGCAAGATCGTACCCATTGATGTCTATTACATAATGGGGAATAATGAGCATACCCGTGGGGAATGAGGTTGTCTATGAGGTAGCTTGTGTGTACACGTGTACAGTGTACATGTACATGCGCGCATAATTGTGCTCGCGCACGTGCATTACCTTTTAATTTCTCGAAGATTCTTTGCAAGTGCGACTTCAGTGTCAGGCAAGCAGGCACTGCTTACTGCGGAATTCTGCGCTTACGGCGCATAGAATCACTGCAGCTTTTATGGCGCCGTAAGCGCAGAATTCTGTGGTAAGCAGCGCCATGAAACTGGGCCCAGGTACGTGAGCTAGCTAGGGCTAGGCCTAGCTAAGGCTATCAATTTGTTATTTGCCTTCGAGACCCCAAGAAAGAGAACAGTTAGTATTACTATTAATAATCAAAATTTCTAACGTGATTGATGCATGCCGATTACTAATTCGGAAGATCATTATTGTGAGCTTTTTAAGATAAGATACGTCTAGCATTGTTATAATTTCATTATTTTTTCATTGAGTATTTTCCTCCAATTTACTCTGCCCCGGTCCCACTACCGCCAGCGGGGTTTACACCGAGTGCGGCGCTGATATTGCCCAAAATCCGGACATGCATTTTTTAGCGTTAGATTTTTGCGATTTTTTTTTTTCAATAGATGCTACTCTTTTTTGGAATTCAATGTTGGCATCTCTGCGTGTATTGCGAGCGCTTTCAACGGGGGCCCACGTAAAATTGCGAGTGGAAAAAACGTGCACTCGCAACAACAATTTTTGCGTTGCGGGGGCTTGCGAGTTCGAACGAGTTACAACGAGTACGAACGTGTTCGAACGAGGGCTTACGTGTACCCCCGTTTGAATTGCCACAAAGTACACCACGCAGAACACGCGGGGGCTGGATTTTATTCGAGTTGGCGACCGTCTGTCTCAAGAAATGAGTCGTTGCTAAAAAACGTATATATGTATCCGATTGTTTAAATGCGTTCACATTAGTCCACACATTCGAGGAATAAAATGTGCATTTTATGCTACATGTTGGTTCGGTGACTGACATTATAATGTAGTTTTAATGTTTTTTCGTAACCATTATTATTATTAATTTTAATTCCATAACAAGAAAGTTGTAGATTTGTCTTTATATATGACAAATAAAATAATTTACTTGGATTAATTATATATGTATATATATACATAACAGCAAAAGAAACGTCACCCCCTAAATTTTGTTAAGTAATTATATTATTAAACATAATAAATATACAATGTTGTGGGATGGTTGGCTGCCAGGTCAACCAAATTTGCCACATTGTGTTCGTGTTACACTCCATACTCATAATATTCTTCATTAAACAAATTATATTAATTATAAAATGAAAATAAATATTTTTAGGGGTGACGTTTCTTTTGCTGTTATATATATATTTGATGCAGTCATTGGAAGGCACTCAGACAAGCTCACTGCAGTCTAGTTAACACGTGCGTGCAATGCCCTATGCATAGCGCGTAACAATTTTTTCTATTGGTCGAACGACCAACTGTACGTCATCATACAACCAATAGAAATATTCGTTACGCGGTATATGCAATGCCTATAGCGCGTAAAAACTGTTCTTATTGGTCGAACGAGAACACATACATTGTCATACAACCAATACAAATATTGCCCGTGGACCATATTTAATATGACGGGGCCCATGAACATCGGAAAGGATATGTTTTATTCTGGAAACGTGTATTATTAAATATTACTCTTCATTTATCCAAATAAATAATTCGCTTAAATTAAAAAAATAATAAAACTGAAATGTTGCCGTCCCTGAAATTGCTAGTCAGGTGACCAATGATTTAACAAAGAAATCATAAGCTCTCTGATGTTGCCGCTACTTGGGCACCCAAATTTTGCTTTTCAATGGGAATACATCGTAGCTTGAAATAATGCCCAGAATCACTAGAACTCCACATTCTAAATAATAAATAAATTAAAATAAAAAATAAATTATTATTCAAGCATTTATCTTTTGACGTAGACTTCTCCATTGTCCTCACCTGTAAGAAAGAAAAACAAATAATAATTATACAAATTTACAAAATAACTTCATCGTCCACATCCAGAAAGTACTGTTATAAATAAAGGCTCTGGAATTGTGTAGTTGTTTAAATAAACCAATACATTACAATTGTTTATCTGGGCTACAATCCCGGCCAAAATAGTTGGGACGCGTGACAATAAACATACCCTCCACTGCCCCCCTTCCACTTCAATGTATTGTCCCTAAGACAAAGACTGCAGTTTATCTGCGTCTGGTCACGGCTTCTTGGTCATTTGAAACAATTACGATGTTAAGTAAAACAAAGGAAAAGACGTGATCCATAACAACAAAAACATTTAATCATCCCCTGTTGATGTTTACCCACGAAACCCTCAACCTGCTTCACTTCCGGATCGTTTTTTCGTCGTCATCTACAAAATGATAAAGGTATATGTTCCTTTAAAAAAAAACAATTGTCAAATTAAGTGATATACCGGTAACATTATTACTGCAATGACATCGATGTTCTTTCCGACCTCCAATAACCAAATCCAAAATGCTGCCCGCACATATGGTCCTTGCGTGGCTCGCGTGTTCACTGCCCGTTTGTTCAACGAGTTGAAACGCAGTCGGAACGTGTTCGAACGAGTTGGGCGTGTGTGCTAACGAGTTGAAACGAGTTGAACCCCACGACACGCAATGTGCCCGCAAAACCCTCGCACGTTACTCGCATACTCGCGTGTTTTTAACGAGGGCCCTCGCACGTTACTCGTAACGCCTCGCACGTTGCCTGCGTGTTTTTGAAGCAACTTGTGGGCTGTACTGTATGTATCCACATTGACTATATGAGTTTTATACTTGTACTTACTGTTTCAGCTACTGGTATTAATGCATGTACTACCAACCCATGTTTGAATGGAGGAGCCTGTACACCTGTTGGGACCAGTTTCACTTGCACATGTTTGCCAGGCTTCTCAGGGGCAACTTGTGCAACAGGTAAATTACTTATTTTGTTTTCTCTTGATGTTCAACATTGTCCAGTATGACACTCTTTATAAAGATAATTTGCCCACAAACACATTGTAATTTTATTAATCTTGGCATGTCTGTAGCTGTGTTTGTTTATCCCAAGTTATTTTTTATGTAAGGCCAAATTGATCTGATGACTCACATCTTGAATGGATTTATGATGTCAGCTTTAAAAAAAAACCACTTTATTCTTGATTTTGACTCAGGTCCAACTTCTCCATGTACCAACGTTAACTGTCTGAATGGAGGGGTGTGCCAGGTTGATGGCACTTTCTTCAGATGCCAATGTGCAGCAGGATTTACTGGAACATTTTGTGCTACTCCTGTCACTGGTATGTATAACTAATTAGAAGACCAGTGTAATTTGAGCATATTATGAAGCTTATAGTAAAAGAATAAATGGTTTGATGTTCATCATAAGTCATCTCTTGATGTATCTCTTATCTTTCATCTTCATGGTAGGTTTACAGATAGCATGTTCTGATACCAGTGTGGCTGGTAGCCCTGGTTCAACCGTCCAGGTGAATTTACCACAACCAACATTTACTGGTACAACCACTCCAATGTTCTTCTATCTGGATCCAGCGGGTCAAAACATCCAAGACCGTACCAGCTATCCAGTAACTGTTCCAGCGACCGGTTCATCAACACTACAGGTTACTGTATATGGAATTGTTGGAGCAGATCAAGCTATGTGCTTTATTCGTGTCACAGTCACAGGTTATTATTTTAGTTTAATTTAGTTTTGCTAATCTCTTTTGATTGGTTGGTTTCTTTCCCTATTTATGTGAAATAACTGTTTTTGTTTTCAAAAAAAGACAACCAAATTTCAAGAAAATTTCAAGAAAAGCGAAGACCTCCCCCTCCCCTTGGGCCCATGTTTTATTAAATTTTTGTATTTTTATATACACACTGAAACAAAAAAAAATCACCCTACAGCAGAAATATTTGTGCAAATTTTTATCCTTAAAGTGGGGCTGGTTGTTTTTGACCTCAATAAAAATATTTTCTCTGCCAAAAAGTAAATATAAATATTTTGCTACGCGCCTGTGTGTACACGTTTGATTACATACAAATCACACACACAAAATGCAATGCGAAATGTTAATATTTTCATCACTGAAAACAAGCAGGCATTTGTAGTAATTGCTAAACGTAAAGATAGCTATTACTTACTTAACCGCTCGGTTAAAATTCCATATTGTCAGTCCCGTTATGGAAAATCCAAGATGGCGGCGAGGATACAAGCACGTGTAGAAATGTCAGAAATGAACGTCGACTCCGCGAAAATATCTGGTTTCTTTTCCACAGAAAAGAAGGTCGCAAAACCGTATGTAAATTTCTTTTGGTGAACACAAGCAGTGTCTATATTTATAGTCAATAATTGGGGTCTTGATGTAGACCAAAATAGTAGAAAAATTACTCCACACTGACGAAATTAAACTAGAACTCTCGCTGTACACGACCGCTCACTATGAAAGTTAGTCACAGAGTGTTAGAAAAAACTAAATCTCGCGCGTTGTGAGATATGCTAAAATGTACCATGTCCACGGCTGTTGCATGTCGCGATAAAAAGATATATGCTATTTTAAGTCACTACATTAGCTCCCTCCAAGATCGATGATTGGAAATCTGAGGTCGATGATAAAAGAAAACTGCTGTTTAAATTAGCATGGAATATAAGTTCTGAAATCTGTCCATAAGAGTACGATGAATTTCATCCTATATCTAGAAACTGTATGTAGCGTTTTGGCCAGTGAATATGTCTCTCTGAGCGAGTCTTCCGTGTCTCTGGTTGTGTAACTGTAGGTTCTAGTGGTTGTGCAGTTATTTCTGTTGATGTCGATTTATTGTTCTTAGTGATGTCTGTTAAGTTCTTCTTGCATGTTGATGATGAAGTGGTTGGAATTATGACTAGATCGATGAAAGCTACTTTTAAACGATCGATGCTTACACTGTCTTGTTTTCCATTAATTTCAATGACGAAAAACTTAGCAATTCGCTTGATGACACGAAAGGGTCCGTTGTATGGAGGTTGAAGAGGTTTCTTCACAGCGTCTACACGTACAAAAACATGAGTACAAGTTGACAGTTCGGGATGAATTTGAGTGTGTTTGTGCTGTGGTTTCGTTGCGGTAGGTTGGAGATGTGTCATGTGCTGTTTAAGTCGTTGAACGTAATCGGTAGTATCTATGTTGGTATTTGTCGTACTTGGTGCTACAAATTGTCCTGGTAATCTGATGGTCGTACCAAAAACTAGTTCTGCTGTGCAACAGCCGATGTCTGCTTTTACTGCAGTACGAATACCAAGCAAAACAACGGGAAGTGTCTCGGTCCAGCAGTGGTTGTCGTGTGCTTTGAGTGAAGCTTTAAGTTGACGATGTAATCTTTCAACTAGACCGTTTGATGCAGGATGGTAAGATGTTGTCCGCGTACGTTTACAACCTAGGAGGTGAGAGAGCGACTGAAAGAGTGCCGACTCGAACTGGCGACCGCGGTCAGTAAGTGACTAAAGATGGTACTCCAAACATTGCAACCCATCGCGAGACAAAGGCTCGTGCAACGGTTTCAGCTGTGATGTCCGGAATTGGTATGGCCTCTGGCCAGCGTGTAAATCGGTCAACACAAGTTAATAGGTACATGTTACCTTCGGATGGAGGTAGTGCTCCTACTATGTCGATGTGTATGTGGTCGAAACGTGCGTCTGGTGTTGAAAATGTTCCAAGTGGAGATTTGGTGTGTCGGTGTATTTTCGTTCGTTGACAAGCAAGACATGTCTTGGCCCAAAATCTTACGTCTTTGTTAATGCTAGGCCACACAAAACGTGCAGTAATTAAAAGCTGTGTGGCGCTGATGCCTGGGTGCGATAAATTGTGCAGCGAGTTGAAAATTGCTTGACGAAATGCCTTAGGTATGTAAGTACGAGCTGTGCTGGTAGAGACATCACATATTATGGTGCCGTCAGAAAATGGTAGAGGGATGGACTTAAACTGCAAAGATGATGTTGTGGACTGCAATATCTTAAGTTCCTCATCGTCTTTCTGAACTTCAGCAATCTCGGCAAAATCTATCTTTGACGACATATTAAGTGTACTCACGCCTAAGCGAGATAAGGCTCTGCAACAGTGTTTTCCTTGCCACTGATGTGACGAATATCTGTCGTGAATTGTGATATGTAGTCAAGATGTCGTATCTCTCTTGGTGATTAGCGGTCAGGTTTGGCGTTAAAAGGAATGAGTCAATGGTTTGTGATCGGTGTAGATACAGAATTGTCTCCCTTCCACACTGTGTTGAAAATGTCGAATCCCCAAATATGCAGCTAGCAACTCGCGACCAAAAGTGCTATACCTGGTTTCAGCTGGCTGCAGACGCTTAGAAAAAAACGATATGGGTTCCCATACTTCGTCGACGAGTTGTTGTAAAACACCTCCAACGGCTACATAGGATGCATCAACCATGAGACAAATTGGTGCGGTTGACCGTGGATGAACAAGAAGAGTCGCTTGAGATAAAACAGTTTTGACCTCGTTGAATGCAGATAGTGCTGCACTGTCGAGTACAATTGCTTTATTCTTTTTCTTGCTTTTAAGAAGGTCGGTAAGTGGTTGAACGATGTCTGCACAATGAGGAATGAAACGTCGATAAAAGTTGATGAGTCCTAGAAATTCTCTGAGCTTGCGTATTGAGTCGGGTACGGGAAAATCTTGTATCACCCTCACCTTAGTTTCCAGTGGTCGGATACCGTGTTCATCGACGACATGACCGAGGAATGTTAGAGATGAGGCGCCAAATTGACATTTGGCCCCAAATTGACATTTGGCCGGGTTGATGATAACTCCGTATTGAGACAAACACGAAAACAGAATATCTAGATGTTGTTCATGCTCTTCCACCGTGTCGCTAGCAACGAGTAAATCATCGATGTAAGCATATACGAACGGAAAACCACGAAGTACCTCGTCGATGAAGCATTGAAAAGTCTGTGCAGCATTACGTAGCCCAAAGGGCATGCGCACAAACTCAAATAGTCCAAAAGGTGTTGTGATTGCAGTTTTGTGTACGTCTGCTGGATCAACAGGTATTTGATGGTAGGCGCGCACCAGGTCTAACTTGGAAAAAACCTTTTTTCCTTGTAGTCCGGCGGTATAATCTTGTAAGTGCGGTATAGGATAGCAGTCTGGAATTGTACGCTGGTTCAGTGCACGGTAGTCTCCGCATGGTCTCCAATCTCCTGATATCTTTTTGGGGACCATGTGCAGGGGTAATGGCCAGTTACTGCTAGATGGACGCACGATGCCCAATTCACACATGTGTTCGAATTCGTGTTTGGCGATAGTATAGCGGTCTGGAGCTAAGCATCGTGGCCGGGCTGAAACTGGTTGTCCGCGCGTGTCAATGTGGTGAGTTGTGGTCGTGTGATGTCGGCATGTTGCTGAAGTATTGCGTCATAGCGAGCTGAATTGTTGGATTTTGCAAACATTGGGCAAATTGATGGTGTTGACGTGGCTATCGTCTTTATGGAAAGGTTGGTGGTGGTGTCGATAAGTCTATGACGCTTTACGTCAACAATCAGTCCATAGTGTCGTAAAAATCTGCGCCAATGATAGGTGTAGATACAGCTGCTACTATAAAAATCCAGCGGTATGTTCGCCTTAAACCTAAGTTTAGTGTAAGTGATCTTTCTCCAAATGTCGCGATTGGCGATTGGTTGACTGCTTGAAGAATTAAATTGTTGGATTGACATGTATCCCGTGAAGTTGAGGGTAAGACGCTGACTTCAGCTCCCGTATCAACTAAAAAACGTGAACCAGTTATACGATCAGTTACATAAAATAGACGACTCACATGTTGACCAGTTGCGCTTGTCGCCTCTAACGGCTGGTCTTGTCGTTTTCCGGATTAGAAGTGTTGGGCTGGAAGTTACAAGGTTGGATGCATTTTCGAGCTAGCGTACCGAAACGCCAGTGATACCAGCATTCACCTGATGTATGTTGTTGTGCGCTGCTACTGCGACTACGAGATCGTTGATGCGGGGTGTCACGACTTGTCTTCCTGGATGTATGATCTCTGCTTAGGGCTCCCAACATGTGTGCCGATAATTGTTGAACTTGTAGAGTTAATTGTTGAACTTGCGACTGTAGGTTCTGTATATCTGTAGAGGGTGGTACATGTATAACCGAGGTAGCTGGTGCATTATGTGGAGAAATTGATGCTTCCATGGTTGCTATGGTAGGTCCGACTGGTATCGCAACTTCGATGATTTTGTCTGCTATTTCAGCAACCTGTTCGATATTAACACTATCGCTCGTTGAGGCGAGAATAAGTTGAACGTTGGTAGGTAGGCCTAACTGTTGAAAAAAGAGTTGTTTTAGGATGTGTTCCTCTAACTTATTATCCCCCAAAAGTTGCTTCATGCGACGTAGCAGTTGTGAGGGCTTTCTATCTCCTAATTCTTCCGAAATAAGAAGTTGGTGTAGCTTTTTTTGTTCGGAGGCCGAGGTGCGACGTACTAATTCTGTTTTAAGAATGTTAAAGCAATCTGTTTGAGGTGGGTCGATTAAAAGGTCACGAACCTCTTGAGCGATTTCTGGTTGCAAAGAAGAAACAATGTAGGCAAATTTTGTATTCTGTGATTTTATTCCCCTTATGGTGAATTGAGCTTCCACTTGTGCAAACCAAAGAACTGGATCATTGGGCCAAAAGGGTGGCAGTTTTAGGCTAACGGCAGCAAGTGGAGGGGTTGTTGCGGGTTCCTCAACATCCGGTTTGGTGGTCATGGTTGTGATGTAACGTTCCAGTGATGTGATGTATCCCAGTGAAAATGTCACAAATTGACAAAAAACTTGAAATATTCCTTCGAAAATGTGGTTCTTAAAGTTCGGGGTCACCAATGTAGTAATTGCTAAACGTAAAAATAACTATTACTTACTTAACCGCTCGGTTAAAATTCCATATTGTCAGTCCCGTTATGGAAAATTCAAGATGGCGGCGAGGATACAAGCACGTGTAGAAATGTCAGAAATGAACGTCGACTCCGCGAAAATATCTGGTTTCTTTTCCACAGAAAAGAAGGTTGCAAAACCGTACGTAAACTTCTTTTGGTGAACACAAGCAGTGTCTATATTTATAGTCAATAATTGGGGTCTTGATGTAGACCAAAATAGAAGAAAAATTACTCCACACTGACGAAATCAAACTAGAACTCTCGCTGTACATGACCGCTCACTATGAAAGTTAGTCACAGAGTGTTAGAAAAAACAAAATCTCGCGCGTTGTGAGATATGTTAAAATGTACCATGTCCACGGCTGTTGCATGTCGCGATAAAAAGGTATATGCTATTTTAAGTCACTACACATTCATTGACACGTATGTAATGCACATTGTGTAAAATATATGCAACATATTTTGCGTGCATATACCAGGGATGTGATTTCTCCGTTTTTGTCCGGAAATCCGTTTTTTTTTCCCTCAAAAGTCCACCAACGTGAATCGTGTGAATCCGTTGAGAAAATAGGGGGGTAGAATGTGCTAATTAAATATTCATATCGATGTCTGTTTGCCGAAATCATCTGAAATGTACTTACTTGCGTTTCTTTTTTGATGTATTTTACGCACGCACGCACGAACTGAAATACACTATGCGTAGCGCGATTATAATGTGGTTCGCTCGGCCCCGGCCGATTGAAGTGGTGTGAATTCTACAGTTCGGGGCCGAGGTTGTAAATATTTAAGTCTAGTTCCTGTGACAGAACTCGTGATTCACACACTGTGTGCAACCCCGTCCACAATAGTAAACCCTGGAATGCTTTCCTTGAACCCTAATTGGACGCGGGCGGGCTGAGAATGCAGTCGGGTGCCTTGCGACAGAGAGTAAAAATGCAGGCAAAATACCGTTGTAAAATAGCTCACTTCTTGGTACCAGCCGTCGTACACATTTTTATGTATCCAACATGGCCGCGCTTAATAAGACGGTCCTGTTGCATGGAGACGCGTCAGTACGAGAGATTGATAATGGAATCAAGAATAAGTTTCGCTGGGAATGGCTTCGAGAGATAGTCACTGTTGATGGACATCAGCATAAGCTATAAAATTTATCATGTAAAGTCAAGTCAGACATCAAGTGTTCTCAAGTCAAGTGAAGTCATGTATCTGGGTTTTTATGTAGTCAAGTCACAGATTCAGTCAACAGCCTTAGTCATTAATGTATTGCAATACGCAAACAGAACTTTCTTTTCAATTAAGTAGTCTGCTATGTTGTTTACTGACATGAAATAACAAATAAAAACACATCAATTGTCTGTTGTAAATGATTGTCTTGAGTAGTTTAATTGTTTTTTGTATTTCTTTGTGTATTATTCTTGATTTTTTTTGGGGGGGAACAAAATATGAGCAAAACCTCTAGACTTATCAAGTCTGGTGCCACTAAAGCTATGCGTTCCATTCATTAACGGATTAAGCAAAACGAATATCAACTGATTGGAATAATCAATTTTTTGTTTATTTCTTCACAATTCTACAATGTTAGTGATACCAGTGTATTTATATTAAAAATGAGTGACAAACCAATAGTGATACTGATGAACTGAAAAAGAATACAACCAAAATTAAAGAAGAGACAACAAAAGTGGAAAAATATTGTTGCCCAAAAGATGTCCCAGAAAGGCTGAGATTGCACCACAGAGCATCTACATTTCAAAATTTTCCCGGGGCCCTTGAGCGGGCCCCGGACCCAACGCCGTTAATGGCTTCACGCTTCGCGCTCGCAAGGCTAGGACTCCCCTTCCTGGATCATTTACATTTTCAGTTTTTTTTTTCACAGTCCAATCACATCCCTGATATACTAGTTGTCTTTAATGAGGGGGCGTGGCCAAGTCCCAATAGGTCAATTAGGATACAGCCAGTCAAACAGATTGACAACAACAAATGTTGCTACCTGCTATTTACCTCATTCAAGCTTTCCAGGGTTATGTTGTCTTATAATAGCCAGTTTATCGTGAAATTAATGCTTCTTCCATGGTCATATTAATGTAGCAATATTCACATTATGAGTTTTATACTTGTACTTACTGTTTCAGCTACTGGTAGTAATGCATGTACTACCAACCCATGTTTGAATGGAGGAGCCTGTACACCTGTTGGGACCAGTTTCACTTGCGCATGTTTGCCAGGCTTCTCAGGGGCAACTTGTGCAACAGGTAAATTACTTATTTTGTTTTCTCTTGATGTTCAACATTGTCCAGTATGACACTGTTGTTTTACCTCTTTTCACACGACGAAAAAAAAAAAAACATTCCTTGAGAAATATGACAAAATGAGCTTCGTGTGAAAGGAGACTATCCTACATTCTTTACGAAATTTTCTCAAACACTGAGATATTTTGTTGGAGGTGCCGACCTACGACAAAATGTTACGCCAGCAGAATTTTTCTTATGGAACCTAGTACACTCCTTGTTTATTGACTGTCGTCCTTTGTGAAAGCGGTCGTACTGCGCGATTGACCCATCGTGCGCGATTGATTGGGATGCATTTTTGTGACCCTAACCAGAAACTTGTTTCTGACGTCATATTCTTGACCAGAAACAAGACGGCATAGCTACGTGAACGTAACCAGAAAATTGTTTCAGTTTAAGAAGTGTACAATCATCAACGTTTCTCAAAATATACGGTGTAATTCAATGTTTGGCAAAATAGAACTTACTCGTGAGTGCTAGTAATAAACTTGAAAGATATACTGGTAAACGAACAATCATTCCATCATGTTTTAACAAATAAGCAACAAAAGTTTCGTTACTTTTTACAATCCGCCATCTTGAATTCATGTGTAACCGATCAAACTTCGGTTGACGTTTGGTCAGAACAATGACGTCATCGCAGCACAACCGAATTTGCGAAAACGCTTAACCAATGACCAAAGCCCAAACATGTTTCTGATTACTGTCGTGAAAACGCACCCCGGCATGCACTGCACGTACTGTACCACTAGCGGTGGGCGGCCGAGATGATAATGCCTGTGTGTCAATATGCACAACATTGGTCCTTCAGGATTGCTCTACATTTTTCGATGTACGGAATCTCAAACAATCTGGCCAGATTGATCTCTCTCTCTCTCTCTCTAGGTGCCATGTCCTTGCAGGACATTGGTGATCATGGACCTCCACAGCTCCCTCTCCTTTGTTGTTCTCAGTAACTCTTGCTCTCAGATACCCGTCCATTTGCTCAAACTGCCCATATATGTCAGTCTCTGTCTTCCTCTGCTTCTTGTTCCGTCAATTTTGCCTGTCATTACTAAATTTTTTAATCCTTCTTTTCTCATGACGTGTTCAAGAAACTGCATTTATCGTCTTCTTATTATGATTTATGATGCTTGGGTTAAAAATTGTTTTATTTATTTTTGATTTTGACTCAGGTCCATGTACCAATGTTAACTGTCGGAATGGAGGGGTGTGCCAGGTTGATGGCACTTCCTTCAGATGCCAATGTGCAGCAGGATTTACTGGAACATTTTGTGATACTCCCATTACTGGTATGTATAACAAACTAATTAGAATGCCAGGGTGATCAAAGTATATGTGACCTGCTCTGCGAAAAAGGGTATTAAGGGACGCTATGCTATTATCCGTAAAGGGCTGTTCTATGTGGAGAGGGTGAAAAAAAAATTCACAACGTGATTTTTTTTTTTTTGGTTTATTGGCTTCGATTATATCAATACTTTCATAATTTATTTACAGAAATATTATTATTGATGAGTAAAGATGAAAAAACAAAAGATTAAATTTTACACATTATGCAAATTAGCAAAAATATATGAAAAAATACTTCAAGATGCTTGATAATTCAAATTTATATTGCGCAAGCATTCCTAAAGGAGCTCAAAAGGAACATAACTGTTGCTATGGGCATTCAAGAGAGTTTCTTCTTTATAGCTCATTTCTTTTTCCACTTGCTGTGTTTAAAGGGCTGTATCTCTGAAGGCACTTCCGTTAATTTGTACAATGTGAATATGCAAAAATCAGTCTATCTCCAGAATGCAAAATGCCACAGGGTTCAAACCTACACCAAATTAAAGCTTATAATGTAACCAATTCAGCTATGTATGTAACTAAATTTTTTAATTTTGTCCCATAATACCCATTTTTGTGGAGCCGGTCACATATTGTAAAGTCCACTTCAGGGGACTCCCTTACCTGTTAAACCTACAAATGCACATTTCCCTAGCCGAAGGCTTCCTCGCTAGATTCTTTTTTACCGCACCCTAATAGCGCCCTCTAGTGTCCCTTCCCATCATGCCTCTGCGCCATGCATGTCGTCGTCCTCTTTTTCTCTAGCGCTATGTTAGAGAAAGACGTTTTTTTTTGCGGAGCTCCGCTCCCGAAGTAACCGACTTTTTTGTCACCTCGACTTGATTCTCGAAGTATTTCGGTCTGTTCCTTAGCGAACAGACCGTGGGTAAGTCCTTGTTTTTATTCCTTCTTGTTTTTAAACTACAGGTATTATGGATTTAGCCCCCGATTTTTCTTCTCCGTGCGGCTCTTGTCGGCGCGCGAAACCCCGCGCTTCTGTAGACCCGCATGATTTATGCCCCCGCTGCAGAACGTGCAATCGTTCGAAACCTTGCACAGTCTGCCGAGGTTGGGATGATACGGAGTGGGAGGCAGTGGCAGCCTGGCTTCGTTCCCGCTCCCCCTCCGGTGATTTTTCTACCAGCCTTAGGGGCCGTTCTCGGACCCATTCTGGGTCCCAACGATCTCTTCTCGGAGCCATACCTGCGCGGTCCCTGGCCTCCGACGATGTGACTCTATCAGAACCCACCAGCGGCATACCTTCGCGGTCCCTGCCCGCCGGTAGGGCCTCTACTGCAGATTTTTTGGCTTCTTCTGAGGACATACCTTCGCAGTCCCCTGTCCTCTGGAAAAGCAACTGCTGATGACCCCTCCACCGGGGACTTACCTTCGCGGTCCCTGTCCTCCAAAAAAGGTGTCACCACTGGAACCAAAGGAAAGTTTGGAGGCATACCTTCGCGGTCCCTGCCCTCCAAAACAAGTCTCACTACCAGTTCCAAAAGAAAGACTAGAGCCATACCTTCGGGGTCACTGGCCTCTGGTTCTACAGTAAAGGCAAAGGGGCGCAAGTCTACCGGTGACATACCTTCGCGGTCCCTGTCATCTGGGACGGCCGCCACTGCCGGGCCCCCAGCTACGAGAGACGTACCTTTACGGTCACCGGCCTCCGGCAGCGCGGTAGCCCATATCGATCCGCCTTTACCGGCTAGCCCTCATGGCAGTCATTACAGCCGGGCAGACTCTGGTGGAGAAAGGGAACGTACTGGCCGTCGTAAGAGGCGACACCGCTACAGCTCTAGTGCGTCTTCCTCGGGCAGTTCCCCCCGGTACCGGCGGCTTCGCCGCCGATCACCGGATGGGTCCACAGCGCTACTCCTACAGGGATTTAGAGATCTGACAGCCACTGTGGCGTCTCTGGTCCAAAAACCTACAGGTCCAAAAACCTACCGACTGACTACGGGTCAAGTCCCAAAGCTGGGGATGCAATATCTGTACTCGTCTCTGATGAGTTTTCCGATACTGACGAGATACCTGACGTTGGATTCGCCCCAGATGTACCACCTTCCGCAGTCGCCCCAAGTTCATCCGTCATGCCTGCAGATGTTCTTCAGCCCATGGGTCCCCCAGGGTTTTCCGCTGGATCTCGGGATTTGACCCAACGCCCCGGCGATGACATGTACATTCCGTCAAGGGACTCCTCAGGCGACTCTGATACTGCTAGTACCCATTCTACTTCAGATCACCGGCTTCGTCTGGTTATGAAGGACATGGTCCGGGTGCTACACATTCCATCCTCAGACGAACCTACGGCTACCGGCGACGGAACTCGCCAATCCTTTAAGCGGCGTACTGCTCCCGCGGCGTCCAGAGAGGAAATCTTTCCGGTCTTTCCGATTGATCGGCTTTGTGTGGACCGTATCACGACTCTTTCAAAAGTGAGACGGATACGCCCGTGTTCTCGCCGGGATCTACGTCCCTTTAGAGTCCCTCAGGCGGACTATGATCAATTTTTGACAGTTCCTTCCTTACCAACTGCCTCCAGGGATAAGATTGCAGCCGATACAGGTGCTCGCAATTCAGTAAAGGCCCCCTTTCCCAGTCGGGAGAGAAATGGCTTAGAGGATACTCTGATTAAGGTAGACACGGCCTCACGAGCGGGCCTTCGTGTTTCCTGTTTTCTTCAACTGCTATCGGAATTTCTGGTTTGCTCTTGTGAGACAGACTCCACCGTTTCAGCGGAGGCAACTGAGATGGCCTTTCGCTGCTTGGATGATTGCCTCCGTATCTGCATGGACCAGTTCACGAGAGTCTCCATGCTGGCTACGGCTGCTCGGAGATCCAACGTGACCGAGTCAATTTTTCTTCCGTCCGATGGGGTCAAATCTGACTTGGAAGGCGTTCCACGTCTCGGGCCTGATTTATTCGCGGGACGGTTCCAGGATATCATGGAAAAGGAGGCAAAACGGATCGAGGCCACGGACAAAATCAACCTCCGTAGATCATCTACCCAGAGCTCCCCCCATCCTACCAGGGGCAGTTCCCAACTGGGGAAGAGCCAGCGCTTTCCAAGGAAGCCTCTTAAACCCTTCCACCCGGTCAGCGCTACACCGCAAGCGTACCCTGCATCCACTTCTCGGTCCGCAACCCCACTGTCACGTCCTGGGAGTGGCCGTGGCCGGGGATCCAGACCAGGGTTTACCCCTCGCCCGAAGACCACCCGTGGTGGCTTCTGGCGCCGGTGACATTTATCCCCCTCCGGCTCCCTACCTAGGGCCCGTAGGGGGTCGTTTTTCCATTTTCGCAAAGACTTGGGCCCTTTTTTGCGACGACGTGTGGGCTCTCGAAACCGTAACCGAAGGTTATGCTCTGGAGTTTACGAGTGCCCCCCCGTCATATTACATGCCAAAAATAACGCCGGTCTCAGCAGATCCCGACAAACGGCATATGCTGGAATCGGAGATTCAGGTTCTTCTTATCAAACGGGCGATTACGATGATACCGCCCGATCGTTCGAATCAAGGGTTCTTTTCAAGTTTCTTTCTAACGCCAAATAAACAACAGGGCGAATGGCGTCCAATTTTAAACCTTCGCCCCTTGAACCACTTCATACGCCCAAACCTTTTCCGGATGGAAACCTTACACACAGTTCTGGAGGCTTTGCCCCATCCTGCATGGGGGGCTTCACTGGACTTGAAGGATGCTTACCTACACGTCCCGATAACGGAAAACGACTGCTCTTTCCTCCGGTTTCGGTACCAAAACACAACCTACGAATTCCGTTCTCTACCCTTCGGCCTTTCAACGGCCCCAAGGGTGTTCACCCGACTAGTAAAGGTGGTGGCGGCGATTTTACGGAAACGCCAGGTCAGCATCTTTGTTTATCTCGACGACTGGCTTATAATAGGCAACACAGAGACCGAGGCCCGGAGAAGTGTGAGTCTCACTCGCAAGATCTCTTCCGCTCTGGGCTTCATCATCAACGAGGAGAAATCAAGACCGACCCCCTCCATGACACCAACTTTTCTCGGTGCCGAGCTGGATCTTCAAAGGGGACTTGTCTCGCCCACTCGGGAAAGGGTCGACAATCTCATAGAATGTGTGGCCATCCTCTTGTCCGCCCAATCTGCTCCCGCAGCGGCTTGGCTACGACTACTGGGTCTCATAGCAAGCACGGAGGACCTAATACCGTGGTGCAGGATGAGGCTCCGTCCATTACAACTGCACCTACTTGCCTTGTACCGGCCCTACCGGGACCCTATCACCCTTCCAGTTCCGGTACTTCCCCACATACGACAGCACCTCCGTTGGTGGCTCCAACGAGAGGTCCTCACCAAGGGAAAATCTTCCCGTGCCCCCAACCCACCTTGACTCTGACCACAGATGCTTCCAACCTGGGCTGGGGTGCTCATTTGGGGACGGACTCTTGCGCAGGGACTTGGTCCCAAGAGGAGAATTCTTTACACATAAACATCCTCGAGCTCTTGGCTGTTCAGAAGGCTCTGAAATACTTCGGACCGACTGTGTCCGGCCACCACACCCGAGTCAGAACCGACAACACAACGGTTGTGGCCTACATCAATCGGCAGGGGGGGCACTCGGTCCCCACGCTTATGCATGTACCTTTGGAACCTACTCTGCTGGTGCATAGCGAACAAGACAACCCTATCAGCAGTTCACCTACCCGGGAGGCTGAATATGGTGGCAGATGCTCTCTCCAGAAACAGCCCTGCCGACGGAATGGACGTTGCACCCATCCGTGGTTCGAGCCATTTTTCATCGGTTCGATCGCCCCCACATAGATCTCTTTGCCTCAGCCCAGAACAACCAGTTACCGGTATACTGCTCTCGGGGC
This sequence comes from Zoroaster sp. YZ-2022, assembly GCA_029582265.1. NCBI lineage: Eukaryota > Metazoa > Echinodermata > Asteroidea > Forcipulatida > Zoroasteridae > Zoroaster > Zoroaster sp. YZ-2022. The sequence goes on along the minus strand of CM055822.1, from coordinate 25,223,505 downwards.
AGGGATCCTCAGGCATGGGCATGGGACGCTCTATCGACCGATTGGTCAAACATGTACGCTTATGCTTACCCACCGATCTCCCTCCTCCCGAGGGTCTTGGCGAAGATCGAGATCACTCCTTGCCGAGTGCTTCTGATAGCTCCATTTTGGCCCTGTCAGCCCTGGTTTCAGAAACTCATCCGCTTTCTGGTGAGTCCTCCTGTGCTGCTTCCCCACAGGGAGGATCTTCTCAGCCAACCTCAATCGCGCATTTACCATCCCCAACCGGAGGCGCTACACTTAACGTGTTGGATGCTGTCAAACGATCCTGTTGCTCAGCGGGCCTTTCAGAGAACGCTGCAGCCTTGGCGGCCCGGAGCCGACGTCTATCTACAAGGAGGACCTACAACAGCCGCTTATGACATTACCATAAATGGTGCGGCGACAACTCTGTTGATCCCTGCTCAGCATCTATAAAACAAGTAGGCGATTTCCTTCTTGCCCTTTTTAATCAGAGCCTTACAGTGGCCACGATACGAGGATATCGCTCGGCCCTCGGTGCGGTTCATACCGGGTTTCCAGATAACTCTACCGTTTCATCCAACGGGGCCTTGACTCAACTCCTCAGGGGCATGTTCCTCGAACGTCCTCCACGGAAGGAGTTACTGCCTTCATGGGACCTGGGGCAAGTGCTTCAGTCTCTTAAGATAGCTCCCTTCGAACCACTAGCTCAGGCATCACTTATTGACCTCTCTGTCAAAACGGTCTTCTTGGCCTCATCCCCCGTCATTCTTTCCTTACGAAAAATCAGTCCCCTTCATATCTTCCCCCCGACATTTTTATCCCTGACATCAAGTCAGCCTCATCCATACCTGCGGATAGCCTCTGGTGCCCTGTCCGAGCACTTAAATGGTATCTGGCTCGTACTAAGCCGCTTCGGGGCTCTGTCTCCCAACTATTCATCTCATCCACGAAGCCGCATGGGGCGGCCTCTCTGGATACTATCTCCCGATGGATAGTGCGGGCCATACACTCGTCACAATCGCACTGGCCCACCTCCACTGGGAAGACTGCCCATGCTCACGAGACACGGGCTATGTCAACTTCATGGGCCTACATGAAAGGTGTCCCACTTCAGGACATCCTCCAAGCAGCAGCCTGGAAGACGCCTTCAACATTCACATCTTGTTACCTACGGGATGTACTACAGACGGAGGGACAGGTTGGCCGTGCCACTCTTAGGACGGCTCGATCCTCCGATCCGGCCTCCACACAATGACTGGATGTCGGCCCCTGCTGGTGCCTTCTGGACCATTCATTTGTGGGTGTGTAACCTTTTTCTGTTTTAATTGGGAGAACGTGAAGGGACCAAATCGTTTGGTTTTTCCTTGACGGATTCTTCCTATGCCAATCTGTGCATTTGTAGGTTTAACAGGTAAGGTAGTCCCCTGAAGTGGACTCCCCCAAATCAAGGGTGATTTGGGAGTACGCGAAGGGACGATACTTACCTGTTAAACCTCCCACCCTCCTGCCCCACTTGGGCTCAGCCTATACTCTTCTTTTTTACTCACACCCGAGAAAAAGAGGACGACGACACGCATGGCACAGAGGCATGATGGGAAGGGACACTAGAGGGCGCTATTAGGGTGCGGTAAAAAGAATCTAGCGAGGAAGCCTTCGGCTAGGGAAATGTGCATTTGTAGGTTTAACAGGTAAGTATCGTCCCTTCGCGGACTCCCAAATCACCCTTGATTTGGGGGATTCAATGCTAGATGGAAACATATACAGCCCTGTAGGAGCACATTATGAATATGTTGTTCTGAACTTATGAGAGAGTACTCAACTACAACTATTTGCCTAGTCTTGGTTCAAGACTGTCTTTGTATGTTTTTGATACATGATCCGTTGCTGCACGATGGCGCTACATAAACCGCTACCACACACAAACCACTATCAAACACAGTCTTGGGAACTTCCCCCGAAAACCACTACGCAAGGGTCAATTTGAAATGCTAGCGTGACCCACATTTTTGGTGTACACGCACATAAACAACAACGGACTGCCGGGAAGTTGTAAATCAGTAAACACTGTAGTCTGTTGTTGTTTATGCGTGTGCGCACCAAAAATGTAGGCCGTACTAGCATTTCTAATTTTACATGAAGTTGTTTCCCAGCATTTTCGGGGGGAGATTATAAGTTCCCAAGACTGTGTTTGATAGTGGTTCGTGTGTGTGGTAGCGACTCGTGATTGTAGCATTCATGCAGCGCCGTGGGATCGTGTATCAAAAACATACAAACACAGTTTTGAACCAAGACTACTATTTGCCCCATCCATTGCCATGAGGGTGTCATCGTGCAATACAGGGGTTTTTGGAGGGCATTGTAAGCATTGAGAGTAATTTTGTATGGATGGCCATCAGTGAGCAAAAATTTTATGCCAGAAGTATTTAAGAGGAATATGTTTTAGTAAAGTATCTGGATTAAATCAGTGTTTTTCACAAATTACAAACATGTGTTTGTTTTGTTTTGCACTGATGGCCACAACCATAACTATATGGATATGATGTAGGAAAGTTAGCAAATCACTGGTTAACCTCTTTGTGTATGCTTCTGGCTCTATTCTAGTATTAACGGTTACCAGGCACCACATTGAAAAAGATGGCCTACATAAATCTCTTTTTCAGGTTGAAAAACTCATAATTAATTATTACTGCAACAAGAGGTTCAAAAATATAGTAAAAGGCATGACGTTTGGAAGGTGGTGGGTGAGAGCGTGAGAAATCAAATCAGTTGTTTATCACTAGGCGAATTTTTTTTATCAATCTATAGATATTGCAGAACGCACTGCTAAATAGGATTCTAGCCGGTCAACCATCATTAGGCAAGCTGGGTGGTCTAGAGGTTAAGATGTCTGTATTAGTAAGCAGGAGGTCGTGGGTTTGAATCCCACCTGAGTCACTTGTGGAATTTTATTCAAGAATTTCATCAATCTATAGCAAATAAATAGAACACAGAAACCAGTAATTATCTTTTGATTCTCTTCTGCGTATAAGTATTGTCAGAGTGCCATAAAAATTTAAAACATGACTAATTAATTGAGGGCAATCAGCAATGGAATATCCACAATATCCACAATATCAGTTTGAATATCCACAAAGTGGCCATGGATACGTTCATTAATGATATATCTTGATGTTCGAAATTTGTGTTAAAAATCTTCAAAATCAAAAAAGAAACCTGTTTGATCTACATGTACATGAAGAATTTAAACCTGGTATGAGCTGACGGTTGTAAATTGGGGTTGTTGGATGGGCAACCATTATCAGTATACTAGGTTACCCCAGTGAATATAAAGGGTTGCTCCAGGCCGTCCTTTATCCGGTAAATCCTGATTGTGTTTCATTCTTCATAAGTACATCAATGATAATAATAATAATAATGAACATTTGTAATGCGCCGGTATCCGTCAAAAGAAACGCTCATGGCGCAGTGACACATCAGTGTAAATGATGATTCATTGATGAATGGAACACAATCGGGTGCAACATAAAGGATTAGCCACCTTAAGGAATGTGTATCGGTGGCAGATTCAGGGAAGGCGCTTTGTGGATTGGTGTATTTTACAATGTTCAAATAATTTGTTTTGCCTTTTGTTAGGTTTACAGATAACATGTACTGATGTAATGGTGACTGGTTCACCTGGTGTAACTACTGCAGCTAGTTTACCACAGCCAACGTTTACTGGTGCAACCACTCCAACATTCATTTATTTGAACCCAAGTGGTGCAGTTATTACCAACTCTGCCATGTACATGATTACTGCTCCAGCAACCGGTTCATCAACAGAGGAAGTAACTGTGCGTGGGATTGTTGGATCACTACAAGATACCTGTATAATTCGTGTCACAGTCACAGGTAGGTTTCCCTAGGCAACCACCTTCCCTCCCTAACACCCTTCAATTTAAAAAAATAAATAAATACAAAATACAAAAATAAGAAAAATATTGTTTACCTTTATTTCATTTTTCATTTAACAGTTGGGAGGGGGATTGTTGTGATATGATGTTGTTTGGTGGCCCAGGAAGGGGATAATGTGTGGAGAATATGAGACTCCTCCTAGTGGCAATCTTTTTAAGCGGTCATGTTTACTCTACACATTTATAACTGTACACACCATTTGAGGAAACATTGGCAAATAACAGCACTTTAGACAAAATTATGTCTAGGAAAGATTAAGATAAGATTTGAGTTAACATACCAATTGGACCACTTTTTTTAAAATTATCAATCTTTACTTTACCTTTAACTTGATTCATCACATAACATGTAACAAAATAATGGGAATCAGTGTTCAAGAGCTGTTATATTCTCCGAACTCATAAGGCCTGTTTATAAATCGGATTTGGGAGAAAGATTTAAAAAAAATTTTTTAACACATTTCAACCAGCACAAATCATTCGCTGGAAATTTATGACATCAAATTTTGCTTTGCGTTCACATGGAGTATGAACCGGGCTCTAGTTTGTTGGAAAAAAAACAGTAATATCTTTGGCAAAGTTGGCTACTGATTCTCCATGGGGTTTTGGCATGTAATTGATATGACTTTTGTTTTCTTTTGTTTTTATTTCTGTTCAGCATTCAACCCATGTGACTCCAACCCTTGTCCGCAGGGACAAGGCTGTTTTTTCACACAAAATCAGTATATTTGTTTGGCGTCTGGAGGTAAGTTTTTAAAAGTCGAACATTGTTAATAGTTCAAAAGCCTGAATCCAATGTTGGTTGAAGGTGTCTTTGCATTTACAGTTAATAAATATATGAAATCTATTCTACCTCATTGTCATCTGAAACAAAGACATCACGCGTTATACACACTTTGTTTCCTGTTTTGGGTCTTCTCGCTGGTGCATGCAGCATGTAAGCTGCAGAGTGTGGTTGTGAGAATTACAGACTCACTTTCATATTTATCGTATTTATTCTCTGCATTCATGCTTCCACACAATGATAATATTTACAATATTTTGTTTACTCAAAGGGTATGGCATCAGCACAAACACAAGTTGATATTTGTCTCATCTTTTCTTTATTTGTTTCTACTTTTCCCATAAGGTCGTCGCAGGAGGGCTGCTGATGAATCTGGTATGTACCTACAATTTCAGACAAAAAATAATATTGAACCCCCCTCCCCCCCCCCCCCCCCCCATTTACACCAAGGTGGATCAAGTGTTGTTGAAATGGGGTTGACTTCTTGAAACAGTGTTATCTTTAACAATTTTGTATTTCAACTAGTCATGTGAGGCCTGTTCCCCCTCCCCCTGTGAGTTGAGAAAGCTTTGAATTAAAGTAATGATTTGGCCAATACATGTTTGACAAGGGTAATAATGTCTGTAAAGCACTTTGAAAATGTATCCATACTTTAAAGACAGAAACCAATCTGGGAAAGTTTCGGCTAATTTTGGTCAGTCATTATTAAGAAGAACAAATTATTAAAGGGACAACATCATCATGGACAACAGGGCAGGGAATCGGAATGCAAGTTTTAGATTACCTCGGAAACAGAAAAATTCTCCACATGATAAGGTCATATTACCGTTGTTACTGCATAAATGAGCCAGTAATTTTCAGTCACTGTGTTCATCTTAAACCAAGACACCGATTCCATACCCTGTTGAAAGTCTGCTCTGATCGTGACGAAACTGTCCCTTTAAGGTGAAAAAAGTAAAAATGCATTCAGATTATTTGTATTCATTCTAGAAATGGATCACCGGCGGGTGATCCATTGCGGTTTTGAGTTTTTATTCATTTTTTGTTATGAATTACAAGTATGACGTAATAACTTAACAGGATGTTTGGTACCATTACCATCTTGAAACCAAGTAAGCTTGAAGATAATAATTCTCTTGTTTTCTATGTGGGTAATTACCCATGGTGTATACACCCCCATTTATGATGTGAAATGATCATTACATTTTGTCATAATCCAAGATTTTTTATCTTCATTTGATTTTAGCCAGGATACCAGGAAGTATATCCCTGTGTGATTCAATCCCATGCGCTCACAATGGTACATGTATCTCGATAACGAGTGCTGAAATTGGAGAGGCGATCCGTTGCCAGTGTATGCCTGGATGGACAGGTCCAACGTGTCTGAAAGGTATGTATTTCCCTGAACCCCTCCCTTAACTCCACACTCACACACCATAACCACCAACCCAGGACCAATTTTCCCTTTTGTTGCAAGTCCTTGGGTTTCACTATAAACAAACCTATAGAAGTTTGTCATGAGTGATTTGGGAACGGAGTAAAGTCCTGTTTGTACTTAAAATACAATTTGCACACTCAATCTTCACTGAAAGTCATTGGGTGCATTTAGGTAGCTTCCCTGAGTATCCGGGGCAGACATGTAAGGGACCCACCCCCCAAGTAACGCCATGAGCTACTCAAACTATACAGATCTGATAACCTACCTGAATGTACCCATTAAAAGACATATTTTGTGGAAGGTACAACATTGATAATGTAATGCTTAATGTTAGCGTATTACTCTGAGCTGGCTGATGTAGACTAGACGAGCACGTACAACGTAGAAAGAAGACAGGCTGAGAAGTTTATATCTTTAAATCTGTAGCTATACAAAGATATTCTTACTCAAAACTGACTATAGAGTCACAAAGTTTTTTTGTTTTTTTTGCCAATGATGTATACGCGGTTATTGCAATCAGACCAAATTTCACAAAGTATGGTGGCTAAGAGAGGCCTCACAAATCGGGCAAACGTTCATACTCCTATGTGAAAAAGTTGTTTAAAACACTGCATGGCAGAATTCCACTTGATCCAGCAATTTTGGCTGCAATTGGACATCATTTCACAGCCAAAAACGAGAAAACTAAAAAATGCCGAGGCCACAGAAACCAGACACCAGAAACCGGAGAGGTTTTTTGTCCTAAAGCAAGAAGCACCTTGATAGAGTATAACAGAAAATTGTAGAAAGATTAAAGTAAATTGTTAAGTAGTGACAAACAATTAGGAAAGAAAAAAACATCCGAAAAATACAAAGAAATAAAGTTCATAAAAGACAGTGATTGCACCATGTTTTGCGGTCCATATTTTAGAGCTTGCAGCCCAAACTCCACCCCTCAGAAATCAATAGGCCTGCATGAGCACTACAAACATATGTTTCATATACTCTTTATGTCATTCTCTTTGTACATTTAGTCACAGTCAGTATATGTATGTTTTTCTATAACAGAAGCATATGAGGTCATTCAACAAGGCGATTATTCTCCTACTCACTGGGGCTATGAGAGCATGAGCAGTCACTGGATGATGGTGGCTGTAATTGGCATCCTAGCCCTAGTCATTATGGTCATGCTCGTCACTTTCCTGCGTTTTATACCCCGTAGGACACGTTCAGATGATGTTAAGCTCATTCCTTAATGAGCCAATTAGGACATGAAGGGTAGTTGTCAAATACACCTTCAAGCGAACCATTTCCTTTACAAATTTTACACAACAACACTTAATGGTAGAAATATATATATATTTGGGTGTATGTAATGCTAATTTTGAATAGCCAAGCTTGAAGTTTGATTAGCAAACTGCAAATTTTAATTAGCAAATTGAGAATTTGTGCATAATATGAGCAAATTAATTCATTCTCCCAATAAGAATACCAAGAGGCTCCAATCGGTAAACTCTTGATTGATATGTAGTTTGAATTGTAATAATGGTAGATTTATAAAATGTTACATAGATGCAGTTGTGAGAAATTAATACAATATCGTCATTAATAGCATCTGTATTGATCAACTGTTATGTTGATATTTATATGATTTTTGTGTTACACAACTCATAAGGAAACAAAGTTAACTGACATTTGGCTTCACTGAGGTCAATGCAAGAATAAGTTTTCTGATAGAATTTGTTATCATATAAATTGTTTTGTTTAATCTTAGTATATAGCCAGCTTTACATGTATATTGACCAGATAGATTTTAGTTCACTATTACTAACATAGGGATTTTGAGCTTTCTTTCTTGAAATTTAAATAAATAAATATGACTTGGAAGGATATTTTGTTATATATATCATAATTAAAGAGTTGTACACACAGAAATTTGATGTGACAAAATTGTAAGTACATATATACTTCCTTGTTGTTCACCAGACTGTGTGTGTAATAAACATACTAGAATCACGTCAGTATAAGGGCAAAATCAAATCCATCCTAGAATCAGTTTTTCTCTGTTTAAAGATAACAAAATAAACTGATTTGATGTGTTAGAGGAACCAGTTTGTATCAAGTACTACAAGTTAATTAGTGTTTACAATAAATAATGCTAATTAATAGTGAATTCTTCAATCAGGTTAAGCATTACAACAATGACAATCACTACAATTTCTAAACATAACACTGCTTTATTTTTAAACTATTGAAAATTAACGTGTATGGTCTGAAATTTGTAATTTTTAGAGGTTTGCTTATGAAAGATATGTTGATTGAGCATTATTTTGATTTTGTTTTGCTTTGTGTAGTTTAAAAAAATCCTTTAAATTTTAGCATTATTTTGTTGAGCAGCAAGAAATAAATTTCTCGTAGAATATTCTTTATATGATTTATTCTTATCTCATTCTTATCTCTTTGCATTCCTGCATGAGACAGTGGATCGGAGGATCTAGAGTGTCATTTGACAAGGAGCTGAGCCACCAACAATTAGAGAAATGTTTGAAGCATGAATTTGTTCGACCTTATATATAACTTGATGAACTGTGACGCCCCCTCTGATCACCCGCAAATCCGCTACTGAGAGAAATAAGAAATCTCTAGTCCAAAAGATAAATGCATTTAGAGCAATTACAGCATTGATTTTATTATGATGTTTAATTCATGTTCTGGAGGCTGGGTAATAAAGTTATGTATCCTAAACTGTGAGCTTTTCTTTGAATCTCTTTGTTCACGAGTTATGAATTATAGTGACACAGTGACAAAGTTTTATGCCTAGTAGATGAATATTGGTACATGTACATGTATGTACGTGTAGATTGTCTGACATTGTCACAATAACTTTCGTCCAAGTTGGCTTACCTTTCGAAGACAATTTTTTACACGTAAATGATTGTACGTGACATGTATCAAATGTCATCGAACCGACATGCACAACTGAAGCCAAGTGCTTTGGGTGATTAAATATGTAATGTGTATTAGCTAGCCGATTGGGATATACTTTAATCCTGATTGAAATCCCTATTACCCCTGTGAGGAAGTCTAAGCACCGTCATAAGGAAACCCTTGGCTGACAAAGAGACCTTTCTTACTGGCATGAGTAGATACATAACATTCAAAAATGCCCATGACAAAAATGCCCCATAGGTAGAACTTGTAGCTTTGCATGGTGAGGATAAGTAAGAGTAATTGCAGTGCCACCATGTGAAATGCTCAATTGAGTAGTAATTAGTTCTAAAAAGAACTGGAGGTACAACTCAACGTTGCCCCATCTTGATTGGACAAAACAATCACGTGGGGGTGTATTAACGGATATTGTATAGCCTTGATCAAGGCGCGTCGGAACGGTTTGATCGCATAATTTTGCCCCGCATTATATAAATATCCAAACTCCAGCACACATGGACAAAGTGTACGGATTCATATGTATACTGTATACATGTACATCTTCGTGCAGTGACCATTCGTCGCCGCCTAGTCTTGGTTCAAAACTGTGTTTGTATGTTTTTGATACACGATCCGACAGTGCTACACGAACGCTCCAGTTCTTTTCAGAACTAATTACTACTCAATTGAGAATTTCCCATGATGTCACCGCAATTAGTCTTACTTAAACACAGTCTTGGGAATTTCGTAGAATCTCCCCCGAAAACAGGGGAAACCACTACGCATGCGTCAATTTTAAATGCCAGCGTGGCCCACACTTTTGGTGCGCACACACATAAACAACAACGGACTGCACACTCGTTAATGCTAATATACCAAATTCAAAAACCAAAGACGTATTCTCATTGACGTATTCTCATTGGTTTAGCCCAGCAACTGTATGATTGCTGTGCGCAATACATGATTGTACTGTACATGTACAACTACAAGAAGGCGAGGGCACTCGTCGAGAGAGGACGCGTTTCTATCGCCGGCGACAACTGTTCAGAAAAAACATCAATTTTTTATTCCAATCAAATATTTTACCGCTTTTCCGCCATCATGCATAAAAATCATGTACTACATCTTCTGCCTGTAAAATGACAAGGAGTGTTGAATAAGTTACTGATTTCCAACCCCAAAATACCACCTTGTAAATTGCCTGTGACCCCACCGCCATCATGGACGTGTCATGCAAGTGTTTAGCTATGCTGGTCAGCGATTTTGGATAATTCACAAAACAACAGCAACAATTCAACAACAGCGAGAGCGAGAGCAACCGCAGCAACAGCAACAGCAACAACAAGAACAGCAGCAGTAACAACAAGAACAAGAACAACAAGATCAGCAACAACAACAGCAACAACAACAACAACGGCTCATCATTTTACATTATCAACCGTGTTGTTTCTACTGTTGTGTCGCCACCAAGTCATTCCCAAACCTTACGCAGTCTATATGTACTCCAAATTATGATCATCGATGTTCAGTATTATTGCTACTCCCCGGTGACATCCACAGCAACCCAGGAACCTCGTGCAAAGGTCTCCAGTGTCTACCCCTTTGGATTATGTGAATACCCTGTTACCTGGTCCTGCAAAGGTGTCGCCTGTGATGATTGTGGTATCTGGTATCACCAGTCAAGCTTCGAATTGTGCTCAAGTGACTTTGAATTATTAAACCACTCTAACATCCAGTGGAAATGTCATAAATGTGACAGCTAACTGACAGTATTACATTTCATAGTTATGAATTACACTATACTCCAGCCACGGTCATTCACCCCCCGACTCAAACCTCTTAGTAGATAGTATATCACCTTCGGACCACTTTTTGGGCCACTTTGGACAAGTAGCCCAAAATTGGACAGAGTGCAAAACCAGCAACAACAAGACGTCTATAGTACATCTTCACGAACGCATAGTTCTTTAGTATCCAATCTTCTAGTTAAACAAAACTTAAGATTTATGATAATAAACTGCCGCAGTGTATTGGCTAAAAGATCTGAACTAGCCGCTGCCACTGAATATATCAAATCGGATATCGGATATCGTATGCGGAACTGAATCCTGGCTAACAGGGATTAGGCCTAAACCAGGCAAAAATCCATCTGAAGGTTACATAAAATCAAGGTGAAGGTAATTCCTGTGGTAGTGGGTACACTGGGTACAATTCCAAAGGCGTTGGAGAAACATCTCAAGGATATAGGAACATCTGTTAGAGTAGAATTACTACAGAAGGCGGCACTCTTAGGGACAGCAAGGATTCTGCGAAAGACATTCGAGATCTAAGGCTACGGGACGTAGCTTGAATCGAGGTGTAACCGGCAGAAAGGAAAACAAGATATTTCTTTTCATGCTGTGCTAATGCGAAATAATAATAATAATAATAATAATAATAATAATAATAATAATAATAATAATAATAATAATAATAATAATAATAATAATAATAATAATAATAATAATAATAATAATAATAATAATAATAATAATAATAATAATAATAATAATAATAATAATAATAATAATAATAATAATAATAATAATAATAATGTGGACGTATCCACCAAACTGGTGCTCAAGGCGCATTATATTATTACCCCTGCTCGTCAGGCGCATAAATCATTCTTTAAACCATCAGCTCCCTGGGGAGTATACAGCTCAATTGCTGCCATTTCGGCGCATACAGGACTAATCAAACACAACAACCAACTCTGCCCTCACAGGTACCAATTTACCCCTGGGTGGAGAGAAGCAATTATGGTAAAGAGTCTTGCTCAAGGACACAAGCACCGTGGTCGCGGTTGGGATTCGAACCCACATTCTGACGACTTGGCCATCAGAACACAAATCCGATGCACTAAACCGCTCGACCATGGCACTCCATCATACTACATGACCTACTCAAATGATGACAAAAAGCAAGTCGACATAGCTATACTTTACTTTAATAAAGCCTTCGACACTATACCTCGCAGTAAACTTCTTCACAAGTTTCATTGTTATGACATTCGTGGCCAGTTTTCGAATTCGATTTGGATGATGAGATAGTGTCACTGGTTTCATCTGAACAAGAGTCGCTAGTGTCTGAACTATCGCTGGTGTCTGAACTATAGCTGGAGTCCGAATTGGTGGGAGAGTTGCCGGATGACTGGACAAACAGATGTTTTTTCCTTTCCCATGGGTTTTGTTGGCTGGTGATTTTGGCCTGGGGGCGGTATCAATATAGTCTGTAAGAAAGTCTTCCATACTGCCATCCCATAATGTAATAGTACTAGCGTCGAACGTGGCCTGCTCTCTCTTCTTCCTGCTCCTGCTGTTGTTTTTCATCCTCCTGTCGCTTTTGTTTCTCTTCATCATCCTTCCGTTTCTCTTCTTCCTCATTGCGTTGTTTCTCATCCTCCTGTCCCTTTTGTTTCCCTTTATCATTCTTCTGCGTCTGTTCTTCCTCATTGCGTTGTTTCTCATTCTCCTGTTTTTCTTCTTCCTCCTTGTGTTGTTTCTCATCCCCCGTCGCTTCTGTTTCTCTTCCTCCTCCATCCGTTGTTTCATCCTTTCCTTCTTCTGTTTCTGTTTCTCATTCCTGTTTCTCCTCCTGCCGTTTCTCGCCCTTCTTCTGTTTCTCAGCCTCCGTGTTCCTTTCCTTCCTATCTCGCCCTTTCTCCTCGTCTCGCTCATTTACTTTACTCTTTCTCCTGAATCTCTCATTCTCTTCCTCCTTTGTTTCTAGATGTTTCCTTCTAGTGTGCCGTTTAAGATCCTCAAACCGTGTGAATTGGGTTATAGTTTGGCATAGGGGGCATCGGTATTTCTCTCGCTCCATTTTGTGCGTCTCTATGTGTCTCATTTATTCCACCTTCTCCAGAATGTCTGACCGCAATCGTAACATCTTAGTATTTTCGTTGTAGCTTGGAAGTTGATCATCCCAATCCTTCTGTCCCAATCCTTCTGTCTCTTGACTGGATCAATCATATTAGAGACTATGTTCATCAATGTTCTGTTGAACCTTTCAACCATTCCGTCTGACTTAGGGTTGTAGCCCGTTGTTCTGGTCTTCTGTATTCCCAATTATTTGCACATTTCTTGAACTATATGCTTCAAAATTCCGCCCTTGATCTGTGTGCAACTCTCTGGGCACAACAAATCGGTAAAGAAATTTTTCAACAAATTTCGTTGCCACTGTTTGCGCTTCCATCCATTTTGTGAAGTAGTCATTAATGACTAAGATGTATATGTTTCCTTTGTCTGTCTCTCATCAGGAAGGGGTCCAAGAATATCCATGGCAACGCGTTCCAAAGGTGCCCCTACTCTATACTGTTGTAGTGGTGCCCTTCTCTTCTTAGGGTGAGATTCTGCACAAACATTACATTTCCTAACAAACAACACACATGCCGACATTCCTACCCAGTAATATCTTGTCCTAACTTTCTCTAGGGTTTTCCGAAGTCCCACGTGTCCTGCTGTGTAACTGTTCTAATATCTCGTTTCTGTATTTACCAGGCAATATTACTTTCAATTGTGTCTATTCCCCATCAGCTGACTCCCATTTCTTGCACAGCACTCGGCTATGCACCTACCTCTAGTTGATCCCATTGTGCCCAATACCCGGGGTACGTTTTTACTGCTGGTGAAGATGCTGATATTTCTTCCCACCGAGGGCGTTCCTTTTCCCCCTCCTTAGCCATGAGTACGGTATTAATTGTTGGATTTTCTAACTGTCCCTGACGTACGTCACAACAACTAATCTCTGGTTGCCAATATATAGATCTCATCCAGTTATTATCTTCAACTTTGTTCGGTATTTTCGTCTATACCTGTATGGGCAGAGGTTCCAGCTAAGGACGGACCATGAAGCTCTTAAGTGGTTATTTAGTTTCTATGACCCAGTTGGACAGGTAGCCATGTGGCTACAGCTTCTGACAGAATACGACTTCAGTACGGAACACCGCGCCTAAATACAAACGCCGATGCCATGTCACAAACACTTTGCAGCCAGTGTCGTAACCAACTAGAGGATGACACCAGCCAAGGGGTGCCTGAGCAGGATGTGACACAGTCAGGGTCAACCAAGGAGGCCAGTGGTGGTGATGGGACCCAGCCTTCAGAATATCCCAGACCGGAAGTACATGTAGTAAGCTACCGAGCAGCGACAGTGGTGGAGGTTATAACTGGCTGGAGGAAATGTCAAGGTCCGACTTGAAAAGTCATCAGAGGGAAGACCCAGTACTTTGCCAGGTGATCCAATGGAAGACAGCAAGACCAGGCCATCATGGGAACAGAGAGCACCGGAATGACACCAAACATTGATCTCATTTTCGGTGGCATCGGTGGTCCCAAAGCACTTGAAGAGTCATTACAGTCACCAGACTATGTTGTAAAACGTGCCAGAGAGGATACTTGACGTAGCTCATGAAACGGCAAGGAAACACCTGAAGAAGTGTGCCCGATATCAACGCCGTCATCATGACCATACTAAAGTGACAAGTGATTTCTACCAAGTTGGTGCAGCAGTAATAATGAGGGTCAACGCCCAGAAGTTTGGAGTGTCCCCAAAACTGCAGCCCAAATTTGACGCTCCCAACATCATCATCAAGGTTCTGAATGATGTGGTGGTCAGGGTGCAGAAAGGCCACCGCATAACCCTCAAGTTGTTCACATCAACTTACTTAAGCAATTCCACGGCAAGGTATACTGGCTGCATGTGTACCAGCAACACATACTCAAACACGGATTTGATAACCGAACCAGTTGATTCCGGTAGACCGGATCATCTCATACAAACGTAACTTATCCTCGTAAATATTATCCTCCTAATTGAACCTGTTAATTGTATCCATACTTACCTGAAGTAGCCTAATATGAAATAGTTTACATATGTAGGTCACGGTGCGACCTGTTTACGTTTTGCATGCTATCGATCACGGAACCAGTTTTTATGTATTAACCCTATCCATACCGCGGGCGCCAAATGGCACATATTTGTGGTCATTGTTCCAGACCAGGGGATACAAATGGCACCTTTGCAAACGTATTATTTTACGACCGGCGGAGCTAATTGGTCCCAGCCAAAATGCTTAGGCGAATTTCATGACGGTCGCCCTCTATCGACGATTTAATTAATCCGCGTATCGTTAGCGTCCCCCAGCCAGCGCGTTATATTCAAACGAAAAAGTGGCTGCGGGATAGTGGCTGCCGAATCGAAACTTAATCATGGACAGCGATAGAAATGCTGCCATTTTGGCAGAGATATTTGATGATAGTGACTCGGAAATGGAGATCGACACGGAGAATGATGAAAGCACCGATGATCAGGGTGATGATGAATCCTCAAGCGAAGGCGAAAAAGGACATTCGAGCGACGTGGATCCGCACGGTCAGGTATTTATATTACTGTAGGTCATGACCGTATAACATTAGTTAGCATGGTTAGGCACTACCCTTTTAACATCAGTTTTTAATTTGATTTTGGAGAATAGCTTCATTTTAAGCTGTATGCAACGAATTTAACATTGAGTGTAGATAAATGCCAGTTATATTTTACGTATGCTCTTTTCCGCGTAATTTCATGTTTGACGAGATCGTGAGTAAACTATTGCCCCCCCAACCAAGAAACCACACCAAACATCTATACTCTAAATAAATGGCCGCCAATTTAAATCCAAGATGGCCACCATTGGCGGCCATGTTGGATTAAAAGATTTATCACGTGATTATGTTATTCATTTATGTATTCAAAATATAGAAGACGGCGTGTAACATGTTATTAAAGACGAAATATATGCAATTGCATTATTTTTGCATGACACTAAAAAACAAATGGATATTTAATTACATTACAACTGTTGCCATGATAACTGTGGACCTTCCCCCCAAATTAAAATTATTGTATTACGAGATTATAAAAAAAGTCCCCAAAATTTCATCAATCTGGTCATCAAAAAACAGCGGAAATAGTGCCAATTTTAGGCACACTTTTCATAAATTATACTGTGTGATAGACGAAAAGCACCCTCATGCATTTTGTCTCTTCCCTTCCGCAGAAAAATGCCAAATCCAGATGGAAGAAAACAGACTTCAGATCGGGTTGGAAAGAGATCAGTCATCTCAACAGGAAGCCGATGCAATTCACCGGAAGCTCTGGTCCTGCAGGTGACTTCTCAGGCCTTTCTGAAGTACAGGTATTCCAGTTCTTCTGCAGTGCCGTCTGGGATCTGCTTGTAGACGAAACAAACCGCTACGCAGAGCAAACTGTTTCAGAAACCTCCTGGACCCCACTCACTCGAATGAAATGATGGCATTTGTAGCGCTACTGCTTGCTATGGGCATCAACAAGTCGCCTCAGTACAGTATGTACTGGTCAACAGATGAAGTTCTACGGATGTCATTTTATCCATCCATAATGTCAAGAAATAGATTTATTTCCATTCTGCGAATTTTTCACCTCTCCGACAACCGGTTGCCTGAACCAGCCTCTGGATGTGACAAGCTTAAGAAAGTTAGGCCTTTGCTGAATGTCCTCCTCCCCAAATTTCGCAGCCTCTATTACCCTGGACAGAACCTATCTCCTGATGAGAGTATGCTCAAATTTAAGGGACGCATCGGGTTTCTACAGTACATGCCCAGAAAACCGGTCAAATGGGGAATTAAGGCATTCTCTTTGAACGAGTCAGAGACGGGTTACACCTATTCGTGGATGCTGTACACAGGAGCTGCTGCCAAGGAGACAACAACTTCAAGAAGGCTACATGTACATGTAGATACCGAATCATCCCCCTCAAAGTGCCATCCCTCTGACCTAACCATCCCAGGAGAAGTCGTCGTTGAACTTCTAAATGGACTTGAACATAAAGGACATGTAATTTATTGTGATAATTACTTTAACAGACCAGCTCTGGTATCCAAACTGTCACAATTAGGATTTGGATGTTGTGGTCCAGTGCGTTATACTGCACAGGGAATACCGAATGCAGCCCACCCAAAGACAAATAGAATGAAAAGGAGATAACCCAAAATTTTATGAGAAGGCTGGTCAGTTATGCATTGTTTGGCATGATAACAAAAATGTTGTACTCCTAACAAATGTAGGTGATTGCCAAGTAATTACAAAACAAAATCGGTGTAAGAAGAGCGAAAGTGGATTTCGTGAAATTGCTAAGCCCAAATCTATAGATAACTACAACAAATTCATGGGAGGAACCGATCTCGCTAATCAAATTTTCAGTACTACACACATACACACAGAAGTTTGAAATGGTGGAAACGAGTGTTTTTCAGTATGTTGAACATATCCATGCTCAATGCCACGGTAATTTTCAACAGCATACCAACAAACAAGCATGTCAGTAATCTTGACTTCCGTCTTCAAGTCATAGACGGCCTACTCACAGGTTGGGAACGTAATACAATGCTGCGTTTTACACGATCCAATGCGAATAACCTTCCTGTTCGGCTGATGGAGAAAATGCATTATCCTGGCAAAAACCCTTCCGGAAGAAAACGTGACTGCATTGTTTGTAGCAACCGGCGATTACACAATAGAAAACAAACGAGAATGATATGTAATCAATGTACATATCCGATGTGCGTAGTTCCTTGCTTTGAGAAATACCATACTTTGCACTTTGCATAAATTGCAAACAACCTATTTTGAGATAACCGACTTGCCAACAACTAATTATTGTTGTGGTAAGCAGACACCTTAGATTTATGTGTAAACTATATTAACGAGCATAATTATTCAACCTTACTGTTCAAAATAGAGTGCAATCGCCGGTGAATGTATTTTCATAAAATTATAACCAAAAAGTGGATTTGTTATTGTAAATTAATCAGTTTTGTTGGCCACTCTTTGTACACATTCGAATCTCCATCACTCTTGGCTCCTCCTCCTCCCCTCCCCTCCCCGCCCCTCCCCTCCCTCCCCTCCCCTCCCCTCCCCTCCCCTATTCAATGTTGGTCAACAACTGTGTTCGTGTGCCCACAATCCCAACCAACATTGAATGGGAATCATTGATTGAATGTCCTTCAATCAATAGATAGATAGTTCAGAATGGCGTAAACATTATGTTAGAAATTGTAAATGTGTCCCAGTATTCAATAAGGCTCTTACTCAGAAACAGATTAATCTGATAGAAAGTAGAATTATCCTGTAGAATTATCCTTGTTGATTATGTATCTTACAACCAGCCCTATCAGTATGTAAATTTCAAACCCTGGAAGTGAGAAGACACAATATCTGTGTTGATTTTGCCACTGTTTTAGCTAGCCATCCTCAGTATCAAAATTGGCTCCCTTTGAAAAATCTTGTTGACTGTTTTTTCAGACAAAAGGTTAAATATCAACAGTGTTTCTGTAAAACTCAGAGATTTCGTAACAGTGCCATTCCGTATTTTATTAATCTAATTAACACTACAACACATAAATTATTACATTATTTAGCCACATTTTTAATTTCTTAATTATTTTATTACACCTGTTTTAGCGTGTTTGTATGTATATACATTTAAAATTTTGAAATTGTAATTGTTTTATTTTAATTGTATTAATTGTAACACATTGTAAAAAGTGCACACAATTCAGCCTTTGGCTGCCATGTGACATTTTAGTGTAATAAACCATCAATGAATGAATGAATGAAATCATGCAAAGTTTCAAATCTTCCAAATGTTATTTGTAATACTTAAAGCTGCATGCTGTACAGTGGAATTGCACACATGTGCTGGTACATTAACTACAGACTGTAGAGTGGTGGCGCTCTTCATTAGAAGCCACCAGAATTACTATAATAAACGGGTATTTATATAGCGCCTTTAACAAGATCAAAGCGCTTTACAAATCAAGAAAGAAAACCTAGCAATGGCTACAAAGGAAATTAGAAGAGAAAGGTTTTGAGAAGTTTTTTAAAAATCTGGATTGAAGAAGAATTTCTGATGTGAACAGGGAGTTTGTTCCATTCCTTAGGGCCAGCTATGGCAAAAGCCTTGTCACCAGTTTTGTGTGATTTTATATTTACATATAAACGGGATGTATCAGATGAAGACCGAAGCCCCTCCCTACCTGGGACATAGGAGAACAGTAGGTCAGTCAGGTAGGGAGGAGCTACTCCATGTTGGCACTTAAAAAGATTGAGAAGTAATTTAAAAAGGATGCGATGTTTAGCAGGTAACCAGTGTAATTGTTGCAGAAGTTCCGGGGCATCGGAGAATCGGCCGACTGAGTATACCAGCCTAGCAGCTCGATTTTGTACTTTCTGGAGTCTGTTGATCTCCGCTTGACTAACACCGTACAACAGAGAGTTACAGTAGTCAAGGCGGAGAGGATGAGAGAGCGTACTGCGTGATGGCAAGTGGGTTGATCGATGTATTTGCGAATGTGATTTAAGTTGCGTAAGTGGAAGTTTAAGGATTTACAGACGGAGGTGATATGGTGCGACATGGACATGGTAGAATCAAATATGACCCCAAGGTTCCTGACTGTGCTCGAAGGCTGAATTATTGTATCTCCTACCTGAAGTGTAAGACCCGACAGTGAGTTGATGGCACGAGGGGAAGCAGCAATAAAAAACTCTGTTTTACTGTCATTAAACTTGAGTTTGTTGAGAACCGTCCATTGTTTAATTCTTGTGATACAGGTAGAGAGCTTGTGAAGTGCCCTATGAGTATGAGAATCGCCAGGGATGGAGGGATTAAAGTACGTGTAAAGCTGAGTATCATCTGCATAAATGTGGTAATGTAATTGATGACTCTCTATTATGTCAGAAACAGGTTTGGTATAGAAGTTGAAAAGCAGTGGTCCAATGACCGAGCCCTGAGGGACGCCAAAATCTACGGGTTGTTCGTCCGAAAAGACACCAGCGACACAGACACGACTTCGTCGTGCGCTAAAATGAGTCACTGAACCACCGCAAAGCAGGACCACACAAACCAAAGGATTTAGAAAGTCTCACAATAAGGATATCGTGGTCTATAGTGTCAAAAGCTGACGATAAATCGAGCATGACAAGTAGCACTGCCATCTTTTTATCAATAGCAAGCATCATGTCATTTTTGACACGCAATAGACCCGTCTCAGTGCTATGATTGGTCTTATAGGCAGATTGGAAGGTTTGATGCAAGGAATTGTTATTGATATGGCTATTGACACGATGAAGGACAACCTTCTCCATGACTTTGGAGAGGAAGGGAATATTAGAAACTGGGCGGTAGTTTTTAAACTCATTTTCATCCAGGTTATGTTTCTTTAGTATGGGAGTGACAATGGCTCGAGACAAGTCCTGTGGGAAGGTACCTGTAGAAAAAGAAGAATTAACAATGTAGGTAATATATGGCCCAAGTACATTAACATTAGCTTTAAGTAACCAGGTTGGCATGGGATCGAGAGAACAAGATTTGTTAAGGGAACTGGTGATTATTTTAAGAATCTCGTGATCAGTGACTCTGTCAAATTCTGAAAGAAGATTGTCATTAGTGATATCACAAGGAAAATCGCGATCAGAGAATAATGGAGAAACAGGATCTGTCTGAAAGGTACCATCAAGGTCACCTCTGATCTTAACAATCTTGTTAGCGAAAAACTGGGAAAATTGGTTACTGAGATCTTGGTTAGATTTGACATTAGGATAAATAGTTGTCCTATTATTATTAAGGAGTTTCTGTACTGTTCGATGAATATCCTTGACGTTGCTGGCAGACAGCTTGTTCTTAAAGTAAGTCGCCTTGGCAGATGTGATGAGATCAGAGAGGACTGATAGATGGGATTGGTAGGCATTGCGATCAATGGAAAGTTTGGATTTCCGCCATCTACGTTCAAGCCGGCGTTTAACACGTCTTCCTTCATGGATGTTGCTATTGTACCAGGGCGTTCTCGGTCGTACAGAGCGCTCGAGCGTCTTAAGGGGGCATTGATCATCAATGATTTGACGAACAGTATTATTGTAAAACGTAACCTGATTATTAACATTGCCAAGTTTGAGTAATGGTTTGAGTTTTTCATTGAGGTCACGGGCAAGCGCATCAGTGTTGATAGACCGAAAGTCACGCAGTTCTGTATGGACTCTTGGAAAGTCGGGCTTCCTACGGTTTAGTTTGAAATGTATGGCATGATGGTCGGACATCAAATTGTTATGTGTCATGCAATCATGGACCAAGTCATCTTCCAGATGGCCAATAACAAGGTCCAGCGTGTGCCCATGATTGTGAGTAGGGCCAGACACAAACTGATGAAGATCAGAACTGGATAAGGTTGTGAGAAATCTGGATGTTTCAGATTTAGACGGCACATCAATATGAACGTTAAAATCACCTAGTAGGAGGTGCTTACCAGGGATGTTGTCCACCTCAGTAATGAAGTTATCAAATTCAGTCAGGAAATCTGAGGATTTGAACTTGTTAGACTGAGAGGATTATCTGCACCAGTATTTACTTGGTATGGAAAGTCACACTGTGAAAAATGGGCTGGTACTGAAAGGGTTAAACATAGGCCCTATACAATAATATCAAGTGTTTTCAGAATAAGTTTCAGGGACTCCCTTACCTGCTAATTAAACCTACATTTGAATATTTCTCAAGCCTTAAGCTTCCACGCTAGAATCTGATACCACACTAAAAGAGCGCCCTCAAGAGCCACTGCTCCCGCCCGCGTTAGTCGGGTCACCCGTCCACTTTTTCTCTAGCGTTCGACGAAGTAAGACGTGCTATCACAGCTCGAGTTTGTTTATTTATTTATTTATTCTGGTTTATTTATTTATTTAATTTGAATTGCAGCGGCCAAAGGGCCGAAAATATTCAAATTTACAAAATAAGAAAGTTGTAAACAGTAAAAATACATTTAATTAAAACACATTACAATGATTAATATAATTATTCCATTTAAAAGGCTCTAAACATTGCAACAGTACAGTCTTTTCTCCAGCAAACCAACCTAGACCGGACATTGCTTTTTCCTGTTAGCTGCAGTAACACACAATCCCATTTACAAACTACTATTTTGAAAAAGAAATAAAATCCACAAGCTCTGAGGGACTGTATCAATAATTTTAAATATAAGTATAAGTAAATGGAGAATGATGTTCACAAAATGCGGACAATAGAGGGGATAGTGGAACGAATATACTGTTACGAATCTTACACATTGATTTTGATAAATATTAGCACCCCTTATAGTTCACTTCTTCCACTTCCAATATTTTGCTGACGATGCAATTTCAAGCAGTCTAAGTCCCAGGGTTGTTTCCCCGGACCCTCGATTGTCCGCTATATGAATATGCAATCCTTACAAGGACGCTACTTTTGCTCATGCATATCCAGCGCCAACGCAATGCATAATGCAACACCAGCGAGAGCCTTGCGTGCGTGCCACACCCTCCCGCCACGTGGCTTGAAGCCGTCCTTTGGACTTAGTCTATTTTCCGAATACTTTCCTCGAGGTCCACCACTTCACACCTAACACGGTTCGTGTTTGAACCACGGCCAAACAGTCACAGTGACTCACACGCCCAGTCATTAGCCGTGGCCCGTGTGTGTAGTGCTCCTACCAAGCACAGCCGCTGTTCCCCTCATGCACTAATAGCTTAGCATCCAAGCAAATAGCTTAACATACCCGGTAAGCATTTTTCCCTTGAACACGCCCTCCTTTCTAAGTTGTCACTCACTTCACTTTCGTCAAATACCTTTCCTTATACGGAACAAGGACCTGTTGTATACCCCGATTTTGCACACGTTTCTACCCTTAGACGCGGAAGCCAAGCTTCTCATTGGCTAAGACGCTAAACTAGGCTTATGGTTTATTCATTCCTAGGCCCCAGATTCCTATATAATCCCCAAGATTTCCTGATCTCGGCGAAGTGCGGTTCCGAATGAAATCTATGCGACTCGATCCGATCCATGGAAGTGCGATTCCGAATGATATCTGTGCGACTCGATCTATGACAGTGCGATATACCAAACTATTACGGTCCAGAGCCTCGTCACGTTGAACCAATGGTGCAGGGCGTCGATATGGCCATTGGTTCGCCTACATGTAGCTAATGCGGTCTGATACACACTCTGGCCCCGTCCAGACACCCCGTGTAGTCAAGCCCCGGTGGTCCCCGTCGTCGAGACCGACCAGCCGCCCGTCTCTCGGTATAGCAGTGCCCGTACCGTATGCCGAGTGACAAGCTGCATGAACAAACGATGGTCCCCACTGACTGTACCCAATAGTTGGTATTCGTACACCCTATTCGGAAGTATATAAGTTTAACTATTGACATGTACCTATACGCTACCACTCCTGTCATACATGTTACTAGTGCCATTGTTAAATAGTGATGTTAATAATAAACCAACCCCATTGATTGAGATTGTCACAACAAAGTTTGTGTCCGACTATTATTTGTTGACCCACAAAATTGGGGAATGCAACAATACCTTTTGATACAACATTTGGGCATGCAAAGACCAGTTAAGGTACTAGCTCTAAGTTCCCTACTAAGATTAGTTACTTTTTCAGGAGGGAGCATGTTCCTAAACTTAGTGGACTCAAGTAAACCATTACCAAACTTCATCAATGTCTTCTCTCCTGGACTTGAGGGGTGGGATACCTAACAATTCAAGTGCCATGATATAGGAATGATATTGATGACCAAGTATAATGCGGACAGCTCGCTTCTGAATATTTTCAACAGCAATGACCTGCTGTCCAGTAATGGAGCTGTGCCAAACTTGACTGGCATATTCCAAAATAGATCTAATATAACAAGTACTTAGACAGTCACCATGTCTGTTATGGGTACTTTGGATTTACGTAAAATGCACAAAGTGTACAACCTACGGGAAGCTTTGGAAACAATTTCCGTTATGAGCATGTCCCATTTCAAATTGTTTTATACAGTCTACCAAGCAATTTAATTGATGTTACACACTTAAGATATATTGAATTAAGAGAAATTGATAAATCATCAAGGTGATTTTGCATAGACGATTGTTGATCATACTTGATTACTTCACCTCAAGTTTGATCATCTATATATTTCCATCGCCTGCAGCTTCCAGCCAAAGCCATAAATAACACTAGCAACAAAATGGGGCCCAGTTTGGTACCTTGGGGACACCACAGGAAATGTCCCGAGTGGAGGAAACCTTACCTGGAGCTTAGTATTCCGAGTACGGTCACACTGTAAGAAATATTGGGCAAACACGGTTGATATGTTGCCCAACACTGGTCAACATATCAGCAGGTTACAGTTGGTTTACTATTGCCCAATGTTGGAAAAAAAATTGCCAAAATATGTGAACAGTTGTGGTAAATACTGACCAATTCTGGGAGAAATAACCTTACCCAACCCCATGTTGCCCAACGTTTTTACAGTACAGTGACGAAGCTGCAGACAATGGAGATGATAGATCTTCTTACACCTAATTGTATAAGTTTACTAATAACAATATTATGGTTAACCCGATCAAAAAGATTTGTAAAATCTACAGTACAAAGGTGAGCATAATGGCTGGGTTTATCAATTCCCTGGTGAACAAAATTGAGCATAATTATACACAAGGTAGTGGACCGTGGAACTGCCCTTGATATTACCGTATTTCTGAGGGTCAAGTTTGGTTGAAATGTCCTCTACTAACCATCTTGCAATAAAGGATTCAAAGACTCGAGCAAAAATTGGTGTTAGAGAAATTGGTCTAAGCTGATCAATAGAGAAAATGTTCCTTTCCTTTGGGATCGGTACGACAGTCGCTGTTTTCCACACATTTGGGGAAATTCCCTCAATAGGCAGTTGTTGAACAAATGGGAAGGGATTGCCAACTCGTTAGCAAACTCTCTGATCAGCCTAACTGACGAATCTGATGGATGGCCAGGTTTGGATAGTTTCAGTCCATTGAGGGCTTTGAACACTTGACCACTGTAGATAGTGGAGGGTGGAATCTCGGATGGTAGATAGGATGGTAAGTTTTGAAGCTTGAGTGCAGGTAGCTGGTTGCAAATATTGGCAAAGTGATTGATTGATTGCTTCAGACGTTGCTAAGGGGTCTATGTCCGCTCCAGGAATCAAGGTAGACTTGGGCTTAAAATGGCACATTTTTAAAATTTGGCTATGCCATTTTCCGGGTTGACTAGATTTCAGATGCTGCACAGAGTGCCCGTAAAATTACTTTTAGAAACCTTAATTTCTCGTTGTATTTTGTTGCGCAGTAGTGCCACTTACTCATATCACCAGGTCGAGGCATAGGCATGCTGGACGTTGTTTGAGTAACTGCTTAATTCTATGAGTCATCATGGTTTGTCTTTGGCCTGTCGTGTAGAGGTTACCAAGGGAAGTGTAGTTGATAAACATTTGTGATTTCTCACAAAACAATTTCAACTGAAACGGAAGCTGGTTCATCGATGAGTGTAGCGCACTCCCGCGCGTTCTCATTAGGGCTTCGGCCTTCCCGACGAGCAGCTATCAAGAACACCGGAGGGCAGTTCCGTTTGAAATCTACCCCGGCACCTGGGATCGCTCACACTCGATCGCGCTCTCACGCTCACACAACAATTCAGGGGTAGTAGGGGACTGACTTCAATGAGTGGGGACTGTTCATCTGATGTGACTGCTTTAATTACTCCAAAATGTTGATTTCATAAATATAGTTGGAAACCTGTTTAGGTGTTGTGTCCTAATTAGGTGAATAGGTGGTTGAAGTTGTGTCCTAATTAGGTGATTCAATTACTAGTTAATTACAGTTCTATAGGGTGGATTACGTAGATAATTAGAAATTGTTATTGGATGCAATAATTCGTAACTATTAGAGATTCCCGGCGACGCACACTCACCCAGTGGCCTCTTCTAGCTGTCCTCCCAATCCAATCTCCCGTGCCCACTGTGCAGCTACAAATTAAAGACTATTTGGCACACACCGATCTTTATCCACGCTAGTAATTAACAAGCAAAGCGCGACCCTTACTCTACGCCAGCCTCAAGCAGAAAGAGGGGCGAACACATGGGCCACGCATTTATATTCCATGTGCTCGCGCACACGCACTGGCTAGGGGTACCAGCCAGTACACCACGCGCACGGTAGACCGCCGTACGAACCAGCCACTCTAAAATATATGGCCAGCCAAGCGCGCCATAATGCATGTTTCGTCACAATAGCGTTTTGCCAATTCACTGACAAAATGAGCGCACAGCAGAGTCTCGGATTGGTCGTAAGCTTAATTGTCACCCGCCCCCGTTCTTTTTCCTTGGGGAGGTTACAGACCGCTGTTAGAAGAATACAACAGATGGCATCTCCACGCGTTGGAAACGATATTAGTTGTGTCATGCCCAAATTAGACTCAATCGAGTCACAGTTTAGTTCGTTTAAATATCCCATAAGCATGATAAGCGCTGTCATGTCCGAAGCACGAATATCATCTATTGTATGGCATTATGTTCTAATATCTCACGATAATATAATGAACTTGGAGGGTAAATAACTCCAATTTATAAATTAATTGGAGAACGTTTAGGTCTAGTTCTTGTAAATTTAAAGTTCAACCACAAGCATTCATATTCACAGTTATGATTGAGTAATGCGTGAGTTGGCAAGTGATCCTTGGCAAAAACAGCAACACCACCTCCCCTTCTGACATGACAAGATTTGCTGAAGTTAGTGAAATCAGAGATGTTGGCACCCTGTGTTGAAGCCTCTGTGAACCATGTCTCAGTAACAACAGCTATGTTCACTTTCTGTTATGAAATATAACACAAATTTACATACTTAATAACTATTGGAAACAAAATAAAATACTACTGAAAAAGTACTGGCTTAATGATAAATCCAGATTATTTGGCTGAATACCGGGTACACGTTTTCAGATCGATGCAAGACTTTACACTGTCACAAATGTCATATTCTTAAGGGAATTTTAAACTATTTTTCTGTTAGCATGGTACATTACAGTAAACAATGAAGCATTTCCTTGAAAACTTTTCTTTGCTCTATGAATAAATGTGTTTCTATACGATAAGTTATCATTCGCCTCATGGTTAAGCAGATGAGCATAAAACCTCCTTGATTTTGAGTCATTTACAAACATTTGTGATAACAGATCAATTTGAGAAGATATTATAACATCTTTAATTTTTGGTAAATTAATAGCATGGAGTAGTGAAGTGGTTCTACAAAACGTAGAATACCGAGGATGTTTTTTAACAGTTTACTTTTGAATTTTATCCATATTATCAATATTATGCGTATTGATGCACTCACAGCCATAAACAAGTATAGGAACTAATACTGTATTCCAAATATGCAGTTTTACTTCTGTGCAAGAACCCTGTTTACACATGCCAGCACTCTGTAATGAAAAGAATGATCTTTTGACATTTGCGGATACGCTCATCAATATGCAATTTACTCTTTAAATTACTCCCAAATACGTAACCAAGTCAGTAACGTTTAGCATACAGTTGTCTAGGTACCAATTGGGGTTTGGTGTCATAGTGTGAGGCTGCACTTGCCAAAAACGGTACATGATGTTTATTGGGTTAAAACGAAGACCGTGAGACACAATATAATCATTAGCATAATCTATAAGCCTTTGAAGACCAGTAACTGTTAAACTTGTTAGAGTAAATCATCCGCATAACAGAACACATTAAACTTAGAATTTGCAATAACAATACAGCAGTCAAGATCGTTTCAGACCTGAAACAAGATCTTTGTAAAAAAATAAAAAATAAAGGGAGATGAAAGACCACCCTGTCTAGTACCTTTGCGGATATGAATCGGTTTCCTTATCTCATTGTTCCATTAATATTAACAATAATGTTGGTATACCAAACATACATACAACGCCACCAATCATCACTAATAACTTTCCCAATTTCTGAAAAATTATAACATGTGGAATTTGATCAAAACGCCTCAGCATCTAACGAGCAAACATACACATTTGAACATAGTTGTTACAATAATTAAACACATTATTAACAGTAGCGGCAGCCATTGGTGCTACGGCCACTTACAAAATCAAATTGAGATGGGTCTAATTCGAAATTGGAACATGAGTTCAAGCAGACACAACTCAATAATCTTAGAGAGGTATTAGAAACAATAATTGGTCTATAATTCTTAGCTTCAGAAGGATTCAATATTGACTTTTTAAGAATAGGGATAAGTGTACCCTCCTAAAATGTTTAGGAACAACACCATGTAAACAAACTCCAAAGATTGTCATAATGGTATTATCATTATTAAGAATTTGTAAAGCACTAATTCTGTCGCTATCATTGATAATTTCTTTAAATCTAGTCCTTGGGTTAATTTACATACAAATCTTCCACCACCATATGGACGTCCTGCACTGCCTTCTTCGTGATCAATACTTGTTTTAAGGAAAGATTGGCACGCTTTATTACTAAAAAAAAAAAAAAACATTATTAATTTCATGTACACGCAGCCAGTGCTCAGACAAAAATAATATATCACAATTACTTTTATCAAACAGTTTACCAAGAGTGCAAAGCACTATTAATACCATAACAATTAAATGATAAAACTTTTAAATCGTAATTCATTAGATATTAATTGAAATTAAAACAGTACTCATGTTAATAAAGAGTCCGCAACTTTAAATCATTTTTATCACGAAAGTGATCAAATGCGTTATGCGCAAGGTGCGAAGCTCGATCTGGTCATGTGGCTGTCATTCTTGCAACGCTATAACGGTCTTACTACATTCCTGCGGGAAAATTGGGATTCAATTGTTGCTCTTGATTATTCACTGATGCTGCTGCATCCATCGGCTATATATGGCTTCTTTCCAAGGGAGGTGGGTTCAATGGCGTTGTCCGTCCAGTGTGGCTGGCTAGTCCTCCATCCATTGCTTTAGTGGCGCTCTGTTGGACCCTTGTTGGTGAACTGCAGGGTGTTGTTCCGGTACAGGTAATATCGCTGTTGTGGGGATCATAAATAAACAAACGTCGCCTTGTATGCGCATTGCAATTAGTGCGGGCAATGGTCATGCAATGCCTCAAATTCAATATAATTTTTAAGGCAGTGCATATACCACGTGTTCATAATAACATAGCTGGTGCACTTTCTCGTTTTCAGATGGGGCGCTTTTCGGGCCCTAACTCCAAGGCCCAACCAGGGCATGACCCCTTATTGCCTCAGCTGCCCCACGTGTTTTAGCAGCGGAAATGGGATGGTTGTATATGTTTGGTGTTCGCTACAGAATACACACACGGTTTACATGTCGGGGTGGCACGCCTTTGCCGTTTTAACCTTTGTATACATGCAGTCTCCAAATGCTGCACAAAAGAAAAAGAAAAAAAAATTCTAAGTACACAATGCTTTTTGTATGCATTCCTCAAAATAATGCGCATACTGTACAGAAGAATGGTACATGCATACCTAACATGCCCCTCGGGTCTGGGACATAAACAAACTGTTTGACCTTCACACAGTACATGTATACCGCAAGTTACTGCACTGGTTTATTTCAAGTTAGCCTTGCAATGAAACAAAGCAGGTGGCTGCTCAGTTTACCCTCATCTCTCTGAAGAGCCTTGGGCTATGCCATTAATCATTAGATAAGGTGGTGTGTACCACAATATGTCCCAGTTGAGACATTTTGAAGTATGGGTCCACTTGGTAAAGAACTACACTGATAATAGGAGGGTTAAAAGCACATCAAGCTTCGGCTGTGTCAACTGTTTCTCCGCAAGACATTGCAGGTTTCATCTCATGGCTGTCTTTCTTTACTATTCTCCACAATTAATACATATGTGCAGGGGTGAGTGTTTTTGTAAACTTAGAGGATGGGCCGGTCCAACTAATAATTTATTGTGGCAAAATTTGCTGGTAGGTTTATAGGCGGACGGGGCTAGGCAAGATGAGCGATTGCCGATTTCATTGTCGCTTTTGAAAGCCGACTTTTAGAGGCGTGCCCCAAGGTATGTGTTTCCCCAATTTGAAAGCATCTGTTTCGGGCAGCAGCTTTTTTCGGCTTTTTGCGCTTTGGAGTTTACCAATTCCACTTACCATATGCAAGAGTCTATGTTACAGTATTCCGTGTGTTTCTGTGGCAATCAATCTAGCATGTCTGTGGTCCCGGCCATACGTCATTCTAAAACTAATCAGGCTGGCCTTCCAGTGGGTTCATATCGCTAGGCTGCAGGTTGTGGCAATCTGTCCAGTTACTGCTTTGCAGGGTATTGCAAGCGCGGGAATAGTGTCTGGCCCTTGTTCCGCCATAAACGTGGTGATCCCTCACACGGTATCAGTTCACAGCAGTGCTTAGAGCTGCTTTGTTGTTGTGTGGGGTGGCGGGTCGATCGCTATCGGTCCCATTCTTTCCGGATGGGCGACTGCGTCCACAGCTTTTGCACAGGGGCCTGTTGCAGACATAAGGGGTTGGTCGCTGGCGCTCGACCCAATCTGGTGTGTTGGGAATGGCCGAGGAGGTGTCACTTGAAGGACCTTCATGGTTTGCTATCAGGGTTACTGCTAACCCTATCCCTGCTTTGATCATTTTGCATTTAGGGACGAATGACTTGGTGTCTCATGACTGTTCACTTTTGAGACAGCTCATCACTTGGGCATTTGCCGGCAAAGGTTTCTGCAAGCTATTGTAGTTTGGTCAGACATTCTCCTGAGAATGTTCTTTTTGGTTTACTCAAAAATCCATCGAGAACGCACGTAAAGCAGCCAATTGTTGGGTGAAAAGCGCAGTGTAAAAAGCTTTGGGGCTAAGGTGCTGCAGCCCCAGTTTATCTGGTCGGATGCTAGCCTTTATCGTTTCGATTGGGTCCATCTGTCTCCAAAGGGCTTTCATTTTCAAAGGCTAATCTGTGTAATTGTATTCTGTCTGTGCTGTAACTGGTGCACTTTTGGGTTTTATTCTGTTCTTCAGGCACGCTTCTCGTGTGGCAGTTTTGGGCGGAATAGCACATTAACTTTCCACTTTTGGTGCAGCAGTTCTGGCAATTAACAGTTGCAGTCCTAGAAAATTAAACTTAACTAGAAATTCAGAGTTTGTGAACAAACCAAGGTGTTCGAAGTGACGGTAATTGATGTCCTCATCAATTGGGATCGTTTAAAAATGTGACTTAAAGATTCGTCAAATGAGTACTGCACCAATAAGTAACACTTAAAAACATATCGCAGAAGGCGCTGTAACGTGATGAGTTCCCAGCGAGATAGTTAATTGCAACTTGTCATGACTTGTATCATTGAAATTGTTAATTGATACCACCTTCCTCTATTTGTGGGTGCCTGGTACTTTGTAGGATTCGGCGTTCTCTTCATACTAAAATTGTAGACAGTTTATCCAAGTTTGTATGGTCATGTTTGAATGGAATGATTGTCAGTGATTTTTTAGTTAACTTTAGGGGAATGACATCCTCTGTGTAGTCGTAGTCATCTGCAAACGAAAAAACTAGTTGCATTGCTGTGTGCGCAACCTCGTTCAGGCAGAAATGATGCATGTTTCATATAATTTAGGAATTCTTATGTTCATGTTACCAATATTGAACCATCTGTGGTTAGTTCTGCAGTATTTATAACAAATTTTCTACAACTAATTCACGCAAGTTGAAATGCTTACAACATTTGAACAACAATTAAACATAGATTCTACATTGTGATGTCGGAATTGCTTATATCTTTCATTTGGCTGCGAATCTTTGTAATCTTGGATTTCCAAGACCCGGTGTTTTTCACGTCCATAAAACCATCATAGTTCCCATGTCATGAATAGATCAAACATAGAGGGCGCATGGTTTCCAAGTTTAAGTTTGATTCGTCTGAAGGCAGGATCCAAAACTTGAACTTGAAAACGAAGAAGATATCTTGGAACCAGGAACTAGGCATAGCTGCTGCATCAACCAAGCTATACATAAATACCCACATACCAATATCCGTCCCTTTATCGTCCAGGCATTGCCGTCCAACATTCAGAATAATGTGAAATTATTTTAATACATTGACCTTCAAATGTATGTTTTCAGATGATGTTGATTCAACAAACAACTTTTACAAAGAAACTACTTAAGTTTTGTAAATAAACATGTAATACCTCTCTGCATTTTTTACAGCTGCTCTCTCTATCTTAGTGAACTTGCCTAACAATTTACTTCAAAAAAAATGTTTGAACAATTACATTAATTATGAACAAATTTATATTGTTGCTCACCTGTACATAATTTATATATAAAGGGCCTCTGTAATAGCAATTAGCCATTCTATTAATTGCCTGTAATTTTATGCATTCATTATATTCAACTAAAAAAAACACTAACACAAGGTCTACACAAATTCTAGTTTCATTTGTTATTGCCAATAAATAAATAAATAAAACGAAACATCATATAAATGTTACACAATTAATGGATTTATTTATTTGTTTATTTCTTTCAAATTTGTCTCATCTGTTTTTCAAAAAGTAAGTTGCTTCACTCATTTCAAAGAAATAGCTTTTCGGTATTGGCTTTTCAACAGCCCTTTCCATTCGTACAAAAAGTAACACTGCAGTATTAGATTAATACACGATCTATGGTTTTAGAATATATTGTAGCACGTCCGTTATTGGCCGGAACACCCAATCACACATCTATAAAATATATTTTATCCTGCAGAGCTTTAGCCTGTGAAACAGAGCCAAAAACGTCCCGTGAAGACCGCCAGCCGTTTTCCAGTAGATAACGATCTCAGTCTGCGGTTTGTAAACAAGGGCCCCAGAACCACCAGTGTCCTGGTATGTGTTAAAATCAATGGGATTTTGGCCCAGAAAGGAATTTTGAAAGAAAAAAAAACAAATCAAACTTTTGACCTTCCCGGTACGACAGGAGAGCAAATGTCAGACGATTTTTGACCTAACTTTTCAAAGTGTTGCCTCAAGCCTTGATCTATCAGATCCCAGATTATGAACATCATAGCTTTAGTATATTTTGATATACAGTTGATAGCAAATGGTCATTTTAAAACTTAAATGGCTTGGCATAATTTGATACCTGACGTGATCGTGGTATGACGTAACTAGATTCGGCATCTACACATGATAAGGTCTTTATATTAGCCTTGTGAGTTTCAAAGGTTGTGCCAGCGATATTGTTAACTTGCACTTTCGATGTAGAAGAGTTAAGGAGGAAGAAGAAGGAGAAGTAAAAAAAAAAACGGAACAATAACAATAGGTTGTTCGGCTGAAAACCGAGCCGAACACCACTATAACAGGAGATTTTAGTCCTCCTTTGTTTACATATTTATCAGAGTGTTCATAGTGCCGGGATCTCCCACTCAGGCTAGTTCAGACCACGGCAGCTTCCTAGGTGGGACGCAGACACTTGGTTGATTCACTCATTGTGTGATGATTCATATGATATGCTGTGTATTAGCATATGTTACACATGTGCATTATACTGTTGTTTATTGTCACATTTAAATGTATGTTTAATAACTATCCCCATTAGAGTTAGTGGTGCCAGGTCTGGGTATACAGAGTCTTGGGTACGCTGTATGAGTGGTCCAAGCTGGTTTTTCTCTGAGGTCTTGGGTATCTCCAGGGTGTGTTGTTTTGTCTTTATCAAATTATATGCTGTGTATTATATAGATGTTACATATGTGCATTATACTGTTGTGTTGTCAACATTTAAATGTATGTTTTTTTTCTTCTCACCATTTAGAGGTTAGTGGTGCCAGGTCTGGGTGAACAGAGGCTTGGGTACGCTGTATAGGTGGTGCAACTGGTTTTCTGGTCTTGGGTATCTCGGGGTGTTGTGTTTTGTTTGTCTTTATCAAATGCTGTTTAATGACCAAATCCGGTTTTGCCCATAGTCTGGTATTCCGGTGGTGGTGGTGTCCAACCTCTTTGGATAAAAAGCTTGGCTTCCATAAGTGGCATTCAAATGAATTTGAGTTGGTGCTATTTATTGTGGTTTGGTATAAATCATTTTATCACAGTGATCAAATGCGATGTACGCAACTTGTCTGAATACAGGATTTTCTCAATGGGCATGCATATTGTTGTGCACTCGTTAGCCAGCGGCAGGCTTGCTGGGCTATTTTCCACGTCAAAGCCTTTATATGCCCAGGGTGGATCATGGTACAGCCAATCGAGGGGCGTAGGCGGGAAGTTTCCGCTTTTAGGCCTCCACCAATAAAGTTTGTCTGGTGGCAAACTTTGGTGGGGAGGGTTTTAACCAAATCAGGGTTGCGCGCTGTAAGGTTGGCGCTTGGTGTCCAAGCAACCAGTGCGGTTTGGGGCATTCTTGTCACAGCTCCTTGTTTATTAACAAGTCCATGGGTTTTTAAGGTTGGTTTATGTTTCCTCCTCCGGCCCCTTTCACCACCAATTGGGATTGTGCTGTTGGTTTTGGCAGTTTGGGCGGAATAGCACATTAACTTCCCACTTTTGCTGCAGCAGTTCTGGCAATTAACAGTTCTGCAGTCTAGAAATTTAACTTAATAATATGGAATTTTGAGTCCTCCGTTATTTACATGTTATCAAGTGTTCATAGTGCCGGGGATCTCCCTCGGGCTGGTTCAGACCGCTTTCTTCCTAGAAGGTTAGGTGGTGCCAGGTCTGGGTATACAGAGTCTTGGGTACGCTGTGGGTGGTCCCAACTGGTTTTTTCTCTGAGGTCTTGGGTATCTCAGGGCAGAGTTGTTCCCGGCTCGAGGTCGGTGACTCGGACTCGAGAGTCCGACTCGAGTCATAATTTTTGTGACTTGC
The DNA here is from genome assembly GCA_029582265.1 of Zoroaster sp. YZ-2022. Classification (NCBI taxonomy): domain Eukaryota; kingdom Metazoa; phylum Echinodermata; class Asteroidea; order Forcipulatida; family Zoroasteridae; genus Zoroaster; species Zoroaster sp. YZ-2022. Next base: position 25,188,696 of record CM055822.1, on the reverse strand, counting down.
GACTTGACCCGACTTGGACAAAAATGACTTGGGACTTGACTTGACTTGGACAAAAATGACATGACTTGACTTGACCCAGGTAAATTTGACTTGACGACATTGCAAGTCATCATGTATTTTAAGTTTGTTTTATTACATGTATTTTTCTGGTCAATCCATACGGCAACCGAATACTTTTTGTGACGGGAAAAGAAATGCCGTCGGTACATATCTATACGTAATACATAATAATAGTGTATACTGTACACGTATGTGCCTTGTACTGTAAAGTGTACGCTACATGTCTAGTCTTCAACTTTGTCCGTCGTAGTGGAAGGAAATTGGCTGTGCTGGTAAGCATTGCATTAATATTCAAAAATAATTTATACAAACGGCTGGAACGAGGTTATAGCGACATTGTTAGTTGTATTAAAGAATTTGTCAGTGTTGAACAAATTATCACAAAATTTTTCGTAAAACAAAACCGAATAGCTATTTTGACTCAAATTATGTTTATTATGGTGTAATCATTAAAGGGTACATATTTTGTTTTTTTATGTACACTCCGTAAAAGGAATTTTAAAATATTTTACGAACGTAATTTTAAATTCTCCTTACATCACCTATACAGAAAAGCGTTGTCCAGAGTTATCAACACAGAATCAGTAAAGATTTCATGCACAACGTTGTAATACACTGGATCAGGAGTCCGTGATTTTAACAAATGTATTGTTTGTGACAATTAACAGCGACCGAATAACTAAGAAGCAGCAATTACTAGTTTTGAGGCATATCACAAAGAATTTATCTTCTTCCAAATTACTGCAAATTCCGAGGCCCATATAAAGAGTGTAAATTACCATCATCGGTTTCCGTCCTGGGAGAAAAATGAATTGTCCCGCGTGTAACAACTTCAACCATCTGCAAATTTTCATACAAATATTGAAATGAACCACTCTAAATACATGTTACCTACGCTGGGTGGATAATTTTCGAATTAAAACAATTTAAAAACCTCAATCGCTTCTTTCTATACTTTCCACACAACCCCATGTTTCTGGACCGAATTGATGAAAACTACCTGGTTCCCTGTTTTGTAAATAACATTGAATTCAGATGCGGACACCAACAACAAAAACAATGACGCACTACACAATTTGTGAAGCGTTAACGTCATACTTGGATTTGTTTGTGAGTTTCTGGTCTTCAATAGTCATTTTGTTACCTCCCATCATATTGTCTTGTTTTTCATTGTTTTATTCAATCAGCAACTTATATTAATGAAGTAAAATACGTCTAAGCTGTCTTCAATAAAATTAATACATCTTTAAGCCTACAGTGTACATTTGAGCCTATACGTTTCACCATACATTTCCCTTCACATGTACTGCACGATACACGGTACACGTGTGTGCGTTTATATAGTTTTCTAGAAAATATTGCCCGGTAAGTTACAGCGAGGTTTCGCGGCTCATTCGAGATAAATGTGTCAATTATGTATATCCTATAAACAACAAATGACAAACACTGGATTTATTCTCACTGCACAGACAGGAACGGACAAACAGAACATTATTATAGAGGCAAAAAAGGGAAAAACAAGGCTCCGGTTTCTGGTGATCTCCGTGCGTGGGGCCCTTTCAGCTAGACCTGCACGTCGGCATTTTATTTTATTATTGTTTGCTATGAAACGATGTCCAATCGAAGCCACACTTTTCACATAGGGGTATAAACGTTTGGCTGATTTGTGAGTCCTCTCTTATACCATACTTTGTATAATGGGAAATTTGGTCCCGCCTATACATGTAAACAAAAATTTAAACAAAACAAAACAAGCAAAAAAATAAAATCAACGTCACTGCGCAATTTTTGAAACTGGAGACTTTTAGCCTTATTCGGGACGATAAATGACTTGGCGACTTGACTTGACTTGAGAAAATTTGACTTGTGACTAGACTTACGACTTGGGAAAATTTGACTTTGTGACTTGACTTGACTTGAGAAAATTTGACTTGAGACTTGACTTGACTTGAGAACATTTTGACTTGTGACTTGACTTGACTTGAGAAAAAATGACTTGGTTTAACACTGTCTCAGAATTGTGTGTTTGTTTGTCTTTATCAAATGCTGTTTAATGACAAATCCGTTCTTGTCACAACTCCTTGTTTATTAACAAGTCCATGGAGTTTTAGGTTAGCGGTTTATGTTTTCCCTCCTCCAGCCCCCTTTTCACCACCAGTTGGGATTGTGCTGTTGGTTTGGCAGTTTGGGCGGAATAACACATTAACTTCCCACTTTAGTGTAGCAGTTCTAACAGTGTGACAGTTACTGCAGTCCTAAAAAATTAAACTTAATAATATGGAATTTTAGTCTCCCGTTATTTTACATGTTATCAAGTGTTCATAGTGCCGGGATCTCCCTCCAGGCTAGAAGACCGCTGCTTCCTAGGTGGGACGCGAACACTTGGTTGATTCATATTGTAATGATTAATATGATATGCTGTGTATTATTTTACACATTTGCATTATACTTTTTGTTTTTGTCAACATTTAAATGTATTTTTTAATAACTATCCATTAGTTAGTGGTGCAGTTCTGGGTATACAGAGTCTTGGGTACGCTGTATAGGTGGTCCCAGCGGGTTTTTTTCTCTGAGGTCTTGGGTATCTCAGGGTGTGTGTTGTTTGTCTTTATCAAATGCTGTTTAATGACAAATCCGGTTTGCCCATAGTCTGGTATTCCGGTGGTTGATGGTGTCAACCTTTGAATAAAAAGCTTGAAAGCTGGGGCCCAAAGTGGCATTCAAATGAATTTGTAGTTGGGTATTTATTGTGAGTTTGAGTATAAAACGGATTATTAGTAAGAACGGTTGCCGACAAGAACATTTCCGTTTCCTGTAATGTCCCATATTCCTTCTTGAGTTTCGGTCTTGATGGTACTGTTGCTTTCTGAAGACGTGGGACAAAGTCCTCACGTTAACTTTATCAGGCCACATATAACGGTTTAGAAGTTTAGCTTTGTCATCCTGCGTTCCCAGTACCACGCAGAATGCTGCAAGAGCGTTAGGTTTGCTTTGTTCCCCAAAGAGAAACGTCCGAAATGTTAGAAATGTTATTTTCGTGAATGTGCGACCTGAGATCCTCCTCTGATGTTGTTTGGTGTAAACCAGCATGTTTACGTATCTACGTCTAGATTGTCTTAAAGCCTAAAGTTTACGAAATGAGTCAGATAACTGTTCGGCAAACTCCTACCCGTATCATGATCCTCCTTTTCCTGGTCGTTTGTAACACCATGTTGTACTGCTTCAGCTGGCCTAGGTGTAGAAGTATCACCTCACAGGTTCCGATGGTATGGTTGGATTAGATGGAATGTTTGACACTTACCGTCGATGTTCCGCATTCATTGTTGAGATAGATGAGTTGATTGGTAATTCAATTTTGACCATGAGGCATTGGACTTGAAGTTGAAGTGTCGTGGCCGAGCGGTTAGCTTACGGACTCAAGTTCTGGTGTTAGCAGCGGAATGTGGTTCGAACCCGGTCGTGACACTTTTGTCTTGAGCAAGACACTTAACCATAATTGCTTCTCTCCACCCAGGGTTAAATGGGTACCTGTGAGGGCAGAGTGTTGGTTAGCCCATAGCTGAAAGCAGCAATTGAGCTGTATACTCCCCAGGAGCTGAGATGGTTTCAGGAATGATTTATGAGCCTTATGAGCAGGGGGAATAATATAATGCGCCTTGAGCACCACTCAGTTGGTGGATACGTGCGCCATATAAGTCCACACATTATTATTATTATTATTATTATTATCCAGCAACTTAATGTGACCAGTTAGATGTCTAACAGATTCCGAAGCTCAGCATTTGATTCGACCGTCTCCCGGTTCGATGAGGGGTCTTTGTTCATTGATTGTTTGATAGTAGAGTCATGAAGACCAATTTTTTGTTTTTGAAGACTTTAGCAATTCGTGAGTCCACTAATTTATTTATTTATTTATTTATTTATTTATTTATTTATTTTTAAACTTGAATTCAGGGACCTGGTGAAAACATCAATAAGATGAAGAGTGGTCCATAGCAAATAGGTTGCAATAAGACAAAAAATAAAATGGATCTGTAACAACAACGTAAAACTTGGTTATCATTTATTGGTGGTCATGGTGTCCAGGAAACCTAAAACACCCTACCAGAGCCCTACCACCTGACTAGGCGTGCCGTTCACCCCACTTTATGGGCCCGGGCCCGTAGGCTGTCAATTGCAGGTCACCATCTCCCAGTCGGCATTAACCTAGCTACACTACTCCATAACCACCGGTTGAAACAGTAAAAGATTGAGATTGAAATGATTTAGGACATCTGATCCATGAGGGAAGGTGTTCACATTTGTCTTAAAACAGACATCTGAGAGGTAGGAAAGCAGACGCTGGAAGGGAGTTCCACAGTCGACTTGTCCTTGGTATATAGAGTTGAGATGAAGTTCTGTTTTTTACAAAGGTATATGTAAGCGGTATGGATGTCCAGTCAGTGAAGATCTGGTAGTTCTTACACTCAGTGCCCAAGGTAAAATACCAGCCAGCCCCATTGAAGGTTTCAGGAAGATATAAAAAAATAATAATAATAATAATAATAATAATAATAATGTGTGATTTATATGGCACGTATCCACCAACTAATGGTGCTCAAGGCGCATTATTTTATTATCCCTGCTCATAAGGCTCATAAATCATTCCTGAACCATCTCAGCTCCTGGGAGTATACAGCTCAATTGCTGCCATTTCTAGCGCATATAGAGCAAACCAACTCTGCCTTCACAGGTACCCATTTAACCCCTGGGTGAGAGAAGCAATTATGATTATGTCTTGCTCAAGGACACAAGTGTCACGCCGTGATTCGAACCACATTATGTTGCTCACCAGAACTTGAATCCGTAAGCTAGACCGCTCCCACGATATGACGGTAGCGACGCAGAGTGATGCAACATTTCTCCGTGACTCAGTGAACAATGCCATGCAGAGGCTCGTCAATCCTGGTAAGCGAGTGTTTTATTCTCAACCTATCCAGCAGCTTCAAAGATGAAGTTCCAGCTCCATTCATATTAAAAAATTTGAGGTGTTTAGTGCAGAAAGTCCACGGTAAAATCAACCCACGCTTGTGTACGCGTGCACACAAGGGCTGTGTAAGATCAGGGGTTCCAAGAACAACCAAACTTGGACTCTTCCATTACACTCAACGGGGTGAATTACATAGTACAAACATAATGAACACTTTACAGGTTAATTCTTTTTCACACACAAATGATTTATTCTTAAATCAGAGATACTTTTTGTTCAGTACTAACATACAACATCAAATGAACACTAAGGTAACACTTAATAGTGTACTATTCAGAACTGGACGGAATTTAAAAATACACTGTAAAAACAGTGTTTAGGTTTAAACACATTTCTAAACATATTTTGTACCCATTTTTCCACATGTATAGCTAAACATGTTTAGATTCTTGTGTGTGTTTGAATGCTAAAACATTGAACAAGTGTAAAGCAAGTGTCTAAAGCTAAGCACGTTTAGCTTTTAACATGTTTAAAAAGTGGGTACAGAAAAAGTGTTTAAATCCTAAACACTGTTTTACAGTAATTATACTGTAAAATGGCCTGAGCTGGGTATGGCTTTATCAATACAATATTTAAAAAAATCAATCACAGTTTAAGAGCAGTTTCTTCCACATTCAAATATTTTCTTGAACTTTGAACACATGAACAGTAGCGGTCAATATCAACTTTCGTGTGGAAAGGCCTATACATGTACATCAATGCAAACACAATACACTAAATGGATGTCATATGTAAATTGCCTGACAGTTCCATGACAGGAATTTCCATGACAGTGGAAAACATTTTATCACCAAACATTTTAGATTTTATCACATTTTCAAACAAATTTGCTTTCAAAAGTTCATAATGCATGGTTTTCAGTTGTACATTAGAATCAATGTTTAGATCCCACATTTACTTTTGGAAAACAGCAGTAGAATACAAAATTACTCCTCAGGTAAAAATTGAATTACATTGTATTGTACGTTAGGCTGAATTTTATCCATTCCATAGGACATGTTCGCTTGTTATGGCCGTCTTGCTTTTTCAGATACTGCGTTACTTGCCAATTCAGAGTACCTTGACTTCTCATCCAGCAATCTAAGACGATGCTGTTTTTCATAATCTGCTCTAGTGCTGTTTTCCAAATTGGTTGATCGGAAATACCATTTGAGTTACGAGATCATTTAGCTTTTCAGCCCTTGCTGACTAAAATATGTCAGGTTGCCATCATGCGCATTACTTCGGAAACATGGTATGAAAAACGTGCAATAAGGAGTGACATCCTTAGCCAAATATACACGACTATAAAGATCAACCCATGCCTTGGCAGAAGAGTCAAACTGGTCAATGTTATCATCTGAAGAACACAGTTAAGCTGGCCTATCAATGATTTGAAGCTTACCAAGAGTTTTGATTTGTTCAAGTTTTGGATTAGTTGGAATCAGCATGTCCAGATCTATGTTTGCTAAAATACGACGATGTTCAGGCCCTGTAAAAGATCTTGGTTGAAGTTTTGAATCTTGATGACAAGCTTCCAATCATATATTCAAGAGAGGCGACAGTTTTCAAAGCGCATGAGATTATCACATTTTGTAAATCAAGATTGGGTGATAATCTACAAATGTTGTCACAAGTCTGGAGATAATAACAAGTTGATAAACCAACTGATCATTATCCTTAAAACAAATGTAAAGTATCTGCATATCTCTGGAAGATTGGCACTGAGTGGAATATTGGCGGGTATTACAATTATATCTACTTTTGCTCGACTTTGGTTCCTGAATTTTCTGTTATTTCATCTACCGTACGAGCCCTTTGGTTACGTCGTCATGGACCATTCTGGCTTACATCAGAACGATCTTGTTTCGAACACTTGCACCAGAGACAAGAATGATCGACAAATCACCAATTCCGAACCTGATTGAGAAATGGTCTCCTCCAATGAATACCTCAACTATAACCTCCTTTCCATCTACTGACAGAGGTAAGTGAATTGACCTCATCGATCAATTCTTTCAGGGGCTTGAATGATCTTCCTGTCTCTGGGCATTGAACGATTGCCAAAAGATAATTACCTCGTTCTGAAGCGCTAAGTGCTCTCCCAATGATTGTATAACTACATTGATCATGTGTTTCTTTGATCCAGCTCGAGTACCATCACCAGAAAATTTGATTTTCACTTTGCCATCTTGTATTAAATGAGCTTTTGATGGATCGCTAATATTTTGGTGAGATGAGATTTTAAGGACTTGAAGACACCTTTATACTCCATCGAGATGAAATATTTACTAAGTGGAGTTAAGTTGATGACGCCTTTAATAATTCTACACCCCTTTGGAAGTTCTTTGTCTCTGTGCCATTTCATTATACCCACTGTCAGTTATGTAGTGCGTATCCATTATAAAAATCATTTCATCAAATCTTGTTCCGATATCTTTTGGGATCAACCTCAACATTTCCACCATTAAACATTACAGTCACTTTCCATCATCGTCTTTAAATTGGAAAGTGCATGGTTTGAGACCCGGCCACTTGTGTCCATCAAGGTATCTTTGACTGGTCAATTTTCTGTTTTTATGGCGACTTTTGGCTCTTGCTGTGTTTGATTTACCTTTGTTCTCCCTCGAACACCGTCCCTTTGTTTTTTGGGATTTGACAACCTATCAATTTTCCCTTTCAAGTTCTTCTTTTCGGCTCTCACTTGCATAACTCTGTACCACATTCTTCAATTCATCCTCCATCTTCCTTGAACTACCTGGGCATGCACAACTTCATCTTCTAATTTGCGTTTTGTAGGGCTTCCAGTTTTGTGATAAATTCTGCAGGGTATTGTGATTTTTCCCATTGGCTTATTAACTTGAATAATAATAATATAATATAATAATAATAAAGATTTGTAAGCGCACATATCCACCTGCTGGCGCTCAAGGCGAAACAAAGATAAAACATGAATGAACAATATACATGATAACATAGGGAAAAAATTATGTACTGAGATACATGTACCTACAGTGCAATTACAAATATACATCATCTTTGAAGAATTGTGACATAAGATGAGTTTTAGCACGACTTAAATCTAGTTATACTATGACAAGATTTGAGTTTAGTTGAAGATGATTCCAGAGTCTCGAGCGACGAAAAGACCATCACCCCAGTTCCGTTTTGAAGTTGGTTCCTTTAGGGTGACATGTTGCTGGAGGCAAATTGCGTGATGGAGTAGACTTTAAGCAGTTCAAATATAAATTGGAGCAATGTTATTAAAAGATTTGTGAACAATTAGCATAAGTTTAAAACAATTTCTGAAACAGGAAGCCAGTGCAGTTCTTCAAGATTGGCGTGATATGGCATGACTTTCTGGACAAGTCACAACACGAGCTGCTGTGTTTTGTAGGGCTGAAGACGAATATTTGATTCTGCGGAGACCTAGAGTAGACCATTCCCGTTATCAGACGTGATGTGACAAACGCATGAACAATTTGTTCAGTAGCACTTTTATTCAAGTATTTCCTTATTCGGCTAATATTTCTGATATGAAATGATGATATCGAACAATGTTGGAGATATGAGGTTTTAAAGTCATTGTCGAGTCAAATATAACACCCAAATTACGTGCTTGTGATAAGGGGTTATCTGCGAGTCACCAATTGCAATAAATGGAAGAGAAATTTTAGACAATTGCTGACGTGATCCAAATAGAACAAATTCTGTTTTTTCGTCGTTCAATTTCAGGAAGTTTTGTCTCATCCAACTTCGAATCTCTTGAATACATTTCTCCAGTGTTGTAATGCAGGAATCGCAGGTTCTTGAGAAGATTTAAAAGTAATGTAGAGCTGCGTGTCATCAGCGTAGACATGGTAATTTAAATTATACTTCAAAATGATATCACGAACTGAAACGTATAAGCAGTAAACCACTGTGGGCCGAGCACGAGCCTTGGGGTACAGAATAGTCAAGAATAACAGGCTCGGAGGTGGCATTACCAATACAAACATGCTGAGGCCTATTTAAAAGGTAGGACTTACACCAATCCAGGGCTGGTCATGTATTCCAAGATGATATTGAAGGCGGAGAGAAGGATTTTTGTGATCGACCGTGCGGCGGCGGTTAAGTCTAACAAAACTAATGCAGTGATTTTCCATCATCCACTGTTTTTTTTTTCCATGCGTCCACATACGTCTCAATTTTGCTCCGAGCAATGGTAGGGACAAATTGAAGTTAAAGTCTTCAAACAGTAAGTGGTGTCTATTAGCAATGTGTCTAAAACGACAGTAAATTCACATATGCGAAGTTTGCATTTATCTTTTGATCAGTGTGAAAGAAAATATTCTGAAATATCAACTTTCACCATATGGAAAATATGGGTCCAGATCTGGCTGTGCATGGACAGAAAGACAAAATGAAAGGAAAGCTAAAATAAATATGGCACAATTGTAATTCTCCTGCAGATACTACTACTACAATTACTTTAACTACTTACTACTACTACTACGACTACTACAACAATTACTTTAATTTGATATTTCTGAAAGTCATGTTTGTTGCCAAGCCCCTCACAAAATAGATGGAATGTGAATCCTCTGTGTAGAAGCTCTAGGCGTCCATCAGCAGAATATTCTTCAAGCGGGTCTTTCCCGCATCCAAAGGAAACTGTCCCTGATGTTACAAATGCAAAGTCTCCTTTGAGTTCACAATTCTATAGTTCCATGATTCTCCCAGGATAGAATCCAGTCATTCAGACTGTCTAGACGGTGCTTGGCAAATGTGAGCGGCTTCTTAAAAAGTACTGGAAAAGGTCCGTGGATATCACAATTGATGCTCACAACACTATCTACTTTTCTTTGACAGTGAAGTGCCTCTTTAACACAGAGTCTGAGTTTTGTCAAAATATATCCTTGATCTCGTCATTAAATTGACATACGAAGTAGGGATGTCGACGATATCTGCTGCATCCCTCCACTCATCATAGCGCTGATGGCTCCATTCGGGATCAGTGTAATGCACCTTCACAAGAGTTTATTTTCTATGAGACTTGAATCGGTCACTTCCAGTGGGAATAACTTGGAAGTTGACCATGTCTTTAGACTGCCACTTGTGTTTGGTAAATCTGGTCCACGAGCTAGACGTTTGTAGTCCACAGTGGGGCGCTGCCTTGTACTACGTCGAACTTCAGCCATAAAGTCTGCATGATAAAATTCAGAATAAATTTGTTATTAAGCTTTAAAATATCAATGAAGATAATTATCAAGATGTTCACTTATGTTAAACATACACCATTAAAATGAATACACAAGGCCCGATTCATTTGTTCACCAAAGTGGCCTCTTCCCAGGCATAATAAATTTTATTTTATATCTGTTTTATCGTGTAGTTTTTTAACTGAATGTTTAACAACAAGAAATGCTTTCATGGAGTTAAACAATTTATAACCAAAGAAAAAAACAGATATGGATTTTAACAAAAGCATGCAGCACAGGCCTCTGCAATTCAGAACAGAATGTTTGGATTGTTGGGACTAGTATTGCAGTATTCTAAATTAAATGAGCAGTAAATAATAATTATTTTTCAGTTAACTTAAAAATTAGGTGACTATAATTACCATCAGGTTTATTTGGGCAAGGACCTGACTCAATAAATTTCAGCTGAGGCCTACATTTTATGCTAAGCTTTTCATAAAATAGGAAAAGAAGGCCTCTTTACTTTTTTCTCACAATGAATCAACTCACATTTATCATCAATGATCATTTAATTGTTAAAATATTGCCTTACATAGATAAAATGTAAGTAGTATAAATAAACAAAACAAAACACTGACCTGTATTTCATCATGACAAACTACAGCATAGCTCATGGAGTTGTACAGTAAACACCCTGTAGGGATAATCCGAGCCCATAAAGAGTACCAAAGCCGTATCAGTGCAAAATTGCGAAAGCTAGTGTCGAAATGACGGATTTTAGCAATATATAGCTCAAACTCCACTACAAATACGCTAGAAATTGTGCTGAACCATATATATACAGGTAAATACAACTTGAATTGTGTAAATAGGTCAAATAATTGCTCAAATTGTTGAGAATTAAACGCAACAATGCAACTTCAATCACGGGTGATGAATGTTGCGTGTGAATTGATACAGAACCAAACATTCGGCTGGCCAGGTTTTGTCTTAAGAAGGTCCTGATTGGCGAAGAAAACTGATATTCTTTTCAGCCAATCATAAGTATTTTATATCAAGCTGTCGGAATTTTGTCTTCACCCTGACGTCTGCGTAATTTTTGGTGAGCCTTCCACGAGTTTGCCATTGAATTTAGTACTCGACCCACTGAAAATGACCCAAATCAGGCTACTTTGTCATTGCAGAGCAGACTTTTCACCTAAAGTGACATTTTATTCGGGAAAACGCGAGTTTATCTCAACTTTCAAATGTTTAGTGTTTGGTAGTAGAGTGAAGCTTATAATATTTATTTAAATATCCCGAGCAATTTGAAGAAGTTGTCCTACTGGTCCGTATGATCAAATTTATTCTCGGCGTTGCAAGGGACGAGCTCAACATTACGCGCTTAACAGGCTAACGGGGTTTGCGTTGAGCAGATGCGCCAAAGTTTCAATATTAAATTGGAGAAGCATATTCCATAAGAGGACGAATGTAAGCCTTGTAGATGGAGATACGTGCTAGGTGAGGAAGAATGTTTCTAGAACGGCCCAAGATGTAGAGTCGCTTTGCTGTTTTTGCAATTCCTGTGATGTGTTGAGACCAAGACAGTGTTTTGGTAATGGTGACACCCAGCAGAGTAATATTATCAGTAGGCTGTAGCCTTTGTTCATGAAGTGGAGTGGAGATGATTCTGCTTCTTTTCCTGCTGATGATCATCTCCTCTGTTTTGCTGGCATTGAATGTGACACACCAGCTTTTCCCCACGCTTCGATTGAGACAAATCTCGTTGAGGCTATCTCGCATATGTGACCCGCTCTGAGAAAAGGTGATATAAGTCGCGCTATGCATTAAGCCCAATGGGCCATTCCATGTTGAGAAGGTGAAAATTATTGCAGATTTGATTTTGTTTTGTTGTCTTGTATTGCATCTTTGATTTCTATTTTTCAGATTTCATTCACAGAAATGTTTATTTCCATGAATAAAGTGAAAAATCCATCATTTGTGTGTATTGTTGTCTTGTTTTGTTTTAGACTGAGTACGTTACGCGGGACAAAAGGCCATATTTGTCCTTGTTGATCTTCTTTCCCTTAAAGTTTTATTTTGTAA